>JAOWBL010001674.1:0-52710 GCA_028564865.1 Zenarchopterus dispar
AAACTATGTATATATATATATATATATATATATATATATATGCACATACACACGCATTTATATACACATATGCACACACATATGTATATATATATATATACATACATACACACACATACATATATATACACATGTATATGAATATATACATATACACACAAATATATATATATATACACACATATACACACACACACACACACACATATTTAGAGTGTGTGCACAATAATAAAGTTAGTGAAGTAGTTCTAATCGTTAATTTTGTACTTGCTTTTCAACAGAAGTCACATATTTCTCTGTACGAAGAATCAGTGAGAAGAGCTGTTAGCTTAGCACCCTACCAGCTACTGAGAATGAGGGTCTACAGTGTGAAGTGCCTCGAGGCAACCTTTGTTGTGAATTGGCGCTATATAAATAAAATTGAATTGAACTGAATTGTGGGGAGAAGATTTTTACTATCTAAACCACAAAAAACAAACAAAAACAAAAAAACAAAACAAAGTCATAGTGGCTTGATATAGTGTAGATTTTTATATTGTGGTATTTTTGTATCGGACAAATGAAAAGGGTCAGCAGAAAAATTGGTTCATTTTATGAATCAGTATTTAAGTAGATCTGCTATAACAGAGAAAATGTTGTAGCAAAAGTAATAATGCAGTGTAAATATAGGTAACACAATACTGACTAAAACTGCTATGGATTTATTTGAGTGATTAGTTGTTTTTGGGTGGGGAAAATTCACTCCTCTCTGGGGCTCATTCTGATTAGCCGTTAGCCTCGCTTCCTATGAGAATTCTTGAGCCCTCAAACTGAGAGCACCATGCAATTTCTTGTTCTTTTTCTTTTTGTTTGTACCCACCGTATAGTGGGACCCAAATAAAATTATTATAATTTTTTTTTTTCCCAGGTCTAATCGGTTTTTCTAAACACAGGTCAATTCACTCAGAAGTCCCATCACAATGGTGTTTCTTTTGTACCTTCATCATATCACAAACAGCCAAGCAAATTTCTTTCAGCTTGCTACATAAGTACAATGCGAACTTTGAAACAGCCCTACACCAAGGTACTATTTCATTGGTGAGAATTAACAGTGTAACCACAATCTGATTGCCTATTGCTTGTATTAAAAATGTTAAAAATTGCAAATTCCCCAACCTTTGAGGGACTTAATATTGGCACTGCACTGGAACCCCAGTTTAGTTAAGTCATTCTTTTAAGTTTACCAACAGAATTTTACCAAGTTTGTGACTTACAGGGTGAATCTTACTAATAAGGAGGCAGCTTGTTCCAACCAAGCATCGGCTGATGTTTGCCACTGAAACAACATTTGAAGTAAAATGTCCTGTTGCAAATGTTCATAGGGGAGTTACACAGCTCCTTTGGTGTGGATTGTCTGAAGGAGCCAGGAACCGCAGCTGATCATTTCATGATCATATGGGACCTGCAGATGGTTAGGGCACAGTGCCACTAGGCTTGACCGACACAGTGGGTCTAACTGAACCAATGTTTAATTGCAGTATGTCTTTAATGGTTTGTACAAAAAAAAAAAAAATGCTCTCACATTTTTTGCACCCCTTTGTAGACTTTTTGTGTCATTTGTTGTTAAAAGTACCACCATATAATGTATTCTTTAATCCAACAAGGACATTTAGGCTTATAGAGCCCCCCCCCTTTTTTTTTTTGGTATTATGTAAGACTTTTTGATTTCCAGCACCATTCTCGCTCAATCATTCATTTCTTCCCTCACAGTGCCACATGTGCAATTTCCCCCTGCCTCTGAGGTCACAACCCCTCCTCTTTCAATGGCTCACACCATGGAATTATAAAGACTGTGTCAGAACCCTTCTCACTGTCAAACCATCTGCTCTTAGGGGGAATATTAGCAAGCAGACCTCAAACAAAACACTGGATGCCCTTGGCAGCTAGGCAAACAGGTAATATTCACAATTTAAACAAAGACTTTTATGTAAAAATTTAAAAAAAGCATTCTGTGAAGGCAGTCATTGGCCCTGCTCCTGCTGGATTGTTTGAACATATCTCTTTGGTGATTGCTTGATGCATATGCACTGTTACATACTCCTTTCACTTTGGCTTCCATAGCACTGAGTAAAGACTTGTTAGCTTATATCAATGGGAAATCACCTTTTAATTATTTATGATAGCTGTGTCTAAATTGGGAATGGCCTGAAGTAGTCTGTATCCAATTCATTTCCTTTCTCTGATGCTGTGTTTCTGTCTCTGCCTACATCAGTCATTCTCTCTCCCCCTTATGCCACCATCTCATCTTTCAGGTAGCTTCCTTAACTTCTAAGGAAGAAGAATGATTCCTGTGTGCCCCTCCCCAACAACCTTGTATTGTCTTTTTCAAATGTAAGGAAAATACTCTTGAGACATCTCAACATAATGGTCAAAAGGAAGGTGATCTCTCAATGCTTTGATGCTCAACTTCAAATCTCCTAAATGCACTTGTGTACATTTTTGAATTGTTACATATATTGAAATTGGGCAGTTTCACTTTGTACCTGTAAATATCACAACAACATGTGGGAATGTGAAACTTGTTCAGCAAGAAGCTCCCTCCTTTTCTCTCGAGCCAAAATCAAAGCAGGAGTAGAACAGGTTGGAAAGCTGGGATTGAGCGCACAGCTTTTTAGATACCACATGCCAGCCGTCTTTGTGCACCCTCTGTCAAAAGGCTACAGAAGAAGTTACACCTCATCTTTACTGTGTGTTTCTCTCTCACAAACACACACAAAGACATGACTAAAACAATAGCTCCGTTATTGACATTGTTTTGCGTACCATTTGAGATTGTTTTCTTCCTGCCAAGTCAAACTGCCTTTTGACAATTTTCCATTTCCACATTGCACACAAGTGCATAACAGGATGGCATTTCCATTACTGCACTTTATCTTCTCACCTCAGAAGCAGCAGAGCTGAAGCCAGTGTGCCATTTATAAGATCCTTGGGTGGCTGGGAAATCAAGATACTGTGCCAGTGGTTTTGAAAATCAATTCCAAGGCCTTAAGTGAATTTTTAGGATCTAAAATTAAATATACACTGGTGACTGAAAGTCTGCAAACCATTTAAAATTTACTTGTTCTCCCTAAAACAGTCTATAAAGTACACACACAAACAAAACACCTCTAAAAATTGGAGAAAAAATATATGGGGTGAAATATTTAAAGAAAGAATGATCCAATATAACATCTGTACCAGGCAAAAAAATATTTGAATATCAAAAAAATGTCAGCTGTCCCAAAACTCCTTGACCAAAGCCACCCCAATAAGGGGTAACTGGGCCCCCTTTTCCTGCTTCTTGAAGATGTTTCACCTTCCATCAGAAGGCTTTGTCAATTCAAATTGATGTGGAGTTTCAAGGTTATAAGCTGTTGAAGTCACAACACAAATCACTAACTCTCCCATCATTTCTATAAACTGTCTTTTGTCCACTCTAAATTGTCAACCTGCTTTTGTTGAGATGAATCAAGATGTGAATGTTTGTGAAACCACCTTAGTGGGAGAGTCAAAGCTCCCTGATAGGTCTTAGATAGGTGTAACCAAAGGCCCACTCTGTTTAATGATTCATCCCATATATGGTTTCCTTTAAAAAAAAAAAAAATCAAACCCCTCCCTCAAGCCATTTGTCTTCTTTGTCCATATTTTTGAACTGTCAAGGCCCTCTAAATGGAAGGTGAAATATTGTCAAGAACCTAGAGAAGCAGTTGAGCTGACTTCATTCAAGCATTTAAGAATCACCATGAGGTGGATCACAGAGAATCTTCCCCCAGAATATCTCAGTTTCTAAAACAATACCCAAGACAACTAAATTTGCAAAATCTACATGACCTGACTGTTTCAATTTGAGGTTGTGGTGTGGACCCAAGTGCAGGAGATCTCCAGGAGGAAGGAGTTGCAAACAGAAAAGTCCTTAATTTAACAAAAAGAGCTGCAAGTCAACCATCCCAAAAACTGGTTCCACAAGTAAACTAGCAGGGAGGAGGGGAAGCCATGACAATATATGGACAAGGCTGATGAGACACGGGTGTAAACAATCGGAATAGACGAGGATGATGGAAGTCAAACTAGAACTTAAGAAACAAAGAAAATGACTTTCAAAATAAAACAGAAACTAAAGTACAAAGTGATGAACCCAAGAAAACAGGAGGAACAAAAATCCCAACACAAAAACCCTAAACCATGACAATAACATGTCTTCAAGACTCCAATCTCCAAGACTTTATTCAAACCCTTGTTTTTCCCCCCATCATTTAAACCTCAAATAAAAGATGGGTTAATGGGTTTGGTAGTGTTGGTATTTACTTAAGTTGAGAGAATCTGCAATTATCTGTGTGTAGGTGGTCAGTATTTAGTTCCCTTCTATGGAACACCAGATTAATAGAACATCTTAATTTTTTTCCCCAATACTTTACTGATACATGTAAAATATAAATGGTTTCTAATAATTACTCGAGTCAATGAATAGATTGTGTGGGATTTTATCTAAGCTTGGTTTCCACTCAAATCTAAAGGTGCTTTTTAACATGGTTGTTTTGCTAGGTGAGAGAAAGATAGAAGAACATGAGAATCAATGAGACAAATATAAGATTATTATGAAGAGCAGACAGAATCAGCAATGGACCAAGCGACACAGTGCCAAAAGGAGCAAGTGTCCTGTTTAGGAGGGAGCTTGAGGTCGATAAAGTGCGGTCTGGTTTGAAAGAAAGAGTCCTGCTGCAATTTTTATGAGTGAGCTGTCCTCCACATTCATACAGGGTGGCCTCTCATAACAGAAGGAAAACAACTAATCAATAATTGAGGAGAGCAGTAAACACCATGTGCACAGCAGCTCCCTAAAGGGATTCCTTTGTTGGTGAATATGTAATTGCCCCGTGAGTGTAAGTCCATGTGCATGTTTGCATTCTCATGTCAATGTTACGTAAGCCAGCAAAGATATGTTCTTTTATTCCATTACAGTTATTCTTCCTCATCAACCTGGTTGGAAGAGAGGATAGTGTTTTAAGAATGGAAAAGAAAGACTTAGCCTTTGAGACTTCAACAGTCATTGGTATAAATGACACTCATAATTGGTACCAACTGATCTAGAGAACAGTGTTAACCTTGGCTCTGGTATAATTTGTGGAAGCCGTTGGTTGAAGAGTCAGTTCAAGCACATCTCAATATAAAAATTCTTTGTCTATTTCAGCATCATAGGTTTAAATCAAGTTGATATTTTACACAGCTATCTATCTCCATTGAAGGCACACTGGCCTCGAGAGCCTTCTATAAGCTTTTATACATCCTGCAACATATATGGATATATTCCTGAGCTTCCATGTTGTAATGCAGTCATACACTACATAAGAATTCTTCAGCAATGTTTCTCCATAAAGATCTTGATCACAGCCTTAAATTTCTTTCATGTTCTGAATCAAAATGAGATTTGAACACTCATGAGGGAAAAGAGTGATGTTTCATATTTCCATCTCCTTTTACAGGAGGAACGGCTTAGCCCTATCGGCTGAAGAATTATCAAGCATGTGAAGTGAATGTTAATAGCATTATTAGAGTGCTGATGACTTAGCAAGGACTGCATGAGATAATTTGCTTCGATGTAATGTCTCAGGATTGTGGAGCCCAAGCAGGATGTTTAGATGATGGTAAGATAAATAGAAACAGCTGAATAAAATGGTGCTCCAGGCTGCTGTCACCTTTCCAACAGCCATAGTCACATTCCACCACAATGGAGCCTGTGAGGTAATGAAATCTGAAGTGATTTTTGATCCAGGAAAATAGTAGGCTATCATATTGCTAAAGCGAAATAATAAAGTTTTTAAAAATTGCTTCTTCCGATCAAAGTTAAAAAAAGGGATCTAATAAATGTAGTCGCTAAGATTGCAACAAGGCCTTGATCAAAGTCACTAAATGTGTCAAATAGGGGCTTTCACTCTTAAAAATCTGTGTTGGTATAACAGCTGAAGTATGTTTGAAATTGTACACCATTTCTGTTTGAGAAATGGGCAAATAAATAAATAAAATAAAAATACTGAGGAAATTAATATCTCTTGGTATTTCCATGTTTTCAACATCTCAAAGCAGTCACAGTGTTCAGTCTTTGTTGAAGTCTTTAAAGAGACTACTGTCACATGTAAAAGTTGCTACTCACTGTTTTAATCCAACTGTTTTTGTGTGAGGATACAATATTTCAGCAGAAATGCTCCATACCCACCGTCAAGCACAGTGATGGAAGAGTGATGATTTGGGGTTGAAGAATGCTCAAAATAAATTCCTAAAGTCTGAATTTTAATTTCACTCACAGCTGCTTGATTGTATATTTTAAATTTACACTATTTAACCATGGAATATACAGTAATTTTTCTGTACAGCATCATTCTCTGTGTTTAAAAAAAAGATCATTTGTTTTCACACTCTAATACAGTTTTTGTTTGTTTTTAAAGTTTTTCAGCAATAGTGCATATCTAGTGTGACTAAACATCTTTTTGGGAAGAAAATGCTTTTTCATTGTAAAAATTAGAGTTAGAACTAGACATTTGATTGAGGGGCGACTCTAGAATCCCCTTTTAACACTAGTTTACATATGTCTGGAAACCAACGAGACCAGTTCAGTTACTGGAGTTTTAGGAGAGGATGAATTTTGTTCTTGTCAAATAGAAGATTGGTGATGCTAAACAGTTTAAGTAGTTCTTGTATTTTTCTTGCAATAAACCTGTGTCTGCTGCATGGAAGTTTGGAGAAAATCCCCTTAGAAGTGTCAATCCTGACTTTTGCATGCCTGCCGAGGAATGCTCATCCGAACATGCACAGCTAAAGCAAAAGCTACTAGATGTTCAAACCAAGCCAGGTGAGTTGGAGGTTCTTTTACCTGTCAAAACAACACTTCCTTTTTGTTTCAATATATTTTCTTGTCAAAAATTATGTTAAATACAAAACATGAACAAAATTTAAGCAAATTAGATAACTGATGAATTCAAGGCAACACAAGAAGTCTTTCATTTTAAAAGCGTATAATATTTAATATCATGAACGATCAAACTACCAAACTTGAAAGTTTTGATATACTGAATGATTAATTATTCTAATCAGCTTCAAAATCCTCATCAGACATACACTTACAAATCCAATCACCTTCCTCTTAAAAAGGTCCACGAAGTCCTGACCCTGCTTACCTTTGATTGGCTATGCAGTATTTTTTTTTTTTTTTTGTTCCTTTAAGATGCAATCAAACAGAAAGGTCTTTTATTAAAAAAAAAACAGACTGTAGAATATTACTCAAGCTACAATTAAGTGATGTTTAATTGCAAGTAGAATACATTTGTGATTAAAATGTCAATCCAAAAATTTTGCTTGTGAATATTGCTTTCAGAATACAAAAGTTTTGGATGCAAACTCATAAAGCTACTTAAGTAAAGTTGTTGAGTGCAGTTTAAGTTTGAAAAAAAAAAAGAAACCCATGTCTATATTATTTACAAAAACATGAAACAAAACAGTATTTTACTGCAGCTTGAATAGTTTTGCACTCATTCTATTGCTTATCACAGTAACATTTGCTATATTTAGTTCACAGGGCCCCCTATTGGTGTGGAGGCTTCACTACACAATCCAAGAAATACCAGTTTGATGTCTTGCTTATTGCTTTCTTAAGTCTCTACTTTCCTTTTCCATGATGTGCCCTTCAGCTCTGCGTTCTAATTTTAATGTCATTCATGTTTGTGATTTGCCATAAACTGATTCAGTTGCAGCAGGAAATGAGTATGACTAGCGTCCACAATTAGTTTGGGTGTTTTTGACAATAGTAGGGACAGAAAAAAGTTAGAAATGCCTAGCAAAAGTAATCACATGTTCCATTAAATTAAACTGAAACTTTAACATGAAAAACTATTTTGTCTTTGAGCACCATATCCTAGCTCAGTGAGTACAACTGTGGTCCAGTACCACTTATACTACTGTCATGAAAAGTGAAAGAGACTCAAAATTCTTGACCTTCCTCTCACTTCTGTCTTTACAACAAAATTTAAACTATGCAAGTGTGGTCCGAGGTCATTTAATACAATGGACCACAGAGTGAATTATCACCTTTAAAAAGACCCACCATTTCCCCTCTTTCTCTGATGCTGCAAAAGAGCTGTTATATTCCCATGTAGACTTTTGCTCTTATATTCAATGCAAATGATTCACAAGCGCTTCTCTGCACGTTATTCGTTTAAAAAAAGCACTGCATGGATCAGACTGTATTGATTGTGTTAGATGAAAGGGAGTTTATTTTACCCAGAAGCTGAAACCCGGAAGACAAATGATCACAAGCGTTATGGGAGTAGAAACACTCTGATTGCCATGTTTTTAAATAGCTTTACTTTACAATGAGTGTGAGTGAGATATGGAAAGAAACCTACGTCAGAACCTTCAGGGTACTGCCATAAAAGAGACAAAGTAAAGAATGGGCAAGTACAGATTCTGAAATTGTACTTTCTTGTACATTCTTCATTATGAACACAAATACACGTACACTCACACACACACACACATATATATGTATATATACACACACACACACACACATATATATATATACACATATACATATATACATATATACACACACATATATACACACACACACACACACACACACACATATATATATATATATATATATATATATATATATAAAATTGTATATATCTCCATATGCACGTATTCATGCACAGATATCTGTATTTTTGTTTGCTTTGCCAGTTTCAGGTCTGTCTTAAAAATAATGAACTGTATCCTGCCTTGCTCAGATGCCTATTGCATTATAATTATTATTATATATATATTTTTTTAAATTTCCACCTGTTTCGAACACTGCATCTGTTGCCCTCGGAAAGAAAAGAGTGCACATCATGACATTTCTGTGACCCATAATGTTTTAGACTACAAACCTGTTATCATGATATAGAAGCAGTCAGTCAGACGTCACTGTCAAATGAACTTACCAAAATGCTTTTAAACAGATGTTTTTTTTATATATCTATCTTTAACTTTCTCTATTCATCTCTCTCATTCTCTATTATTTATGTATTTATTTGTATCTACAGGGCTTTACTGGATTTAATTTCCTTCAAATTACTTTCAAGTTTAAAAAGAACATAAGAATAGTAAAACATTCCAACGCCAGGCTTGAATTGGCAGTCAAGCATAGTGGACATTTTCCCAGTGATCCAACACAGTTTTTTTTCTTTTCTTCTTCTTCTTTCACTCTCTCTCACCCAAGACTGACATGGCTTGCAGCCCACCATGAAGAAATAGCAGCCAGTTTGGTTATCATATGGCACCATTCGTAGAAGGATAAAGTATCTCACACCACCCTTCTTTATTTTCCATGCATAAAAGGGGCCTAGATGTACAAACAGAGCAGGAAACTTGCAAGAGAAAAGTTAGGCGTGTGCAAAAATCTGAGATGTTGCTGTTTCCACAGTTGCCTCCAGATCCATCAGCAGTGCTGAAGTCTGAGCAGGAATAGGCAGCAGATGTCAAAGAGCAGGTGGAGGGACATGGAGTGGAGCAGGCGAGCACTGATGAGGGTCAGAGTTACTGGTAGGAGGTGAAGGAGAAGAGATGAGTTGAATCAGTAAGGAGTGATTTCATGATAGCAGGGGAAAGGAGGGTCGTATGTGTGTGCAGACACCACACCATAATGATGATGACAGTTAATCAAATTCCACTAAAATGTTGAGATTACTCAATATGCCATTTCTCTTCTTTTCCCACATGAGAATATATAATATACAGTTGTTTTCACTGTGCCATTATTTATTTCACTAAAATGAAGCGAAAGGGTGGAAAAAAACAATCTAATGGGAAACACTACATACACTTTACTGCTTCCACAGGATTTAAGATAGTATCAGCTAGATGCTGCTAATTGAACTGAATTCTAAATTAGCAGGTGTGCAGACATTCTTGAGCAATAGGACCTACTACTTTAATATTCTGTTCAAGTCTCTGTTTACTATAAATAATAGGAGAGGAGATGTCATTTTTTGGCAAATATGTCCCAAAAACCAACTAAAAGGGAAAGTGTCTTTTCCTACTAACCGTCATGTTCTGCATTTGCTCTGATTGAAACTACTCTCTTCTAATGAAAGTGAAAAAAAAGAAGAAAAATCAGAAAAGGTTTTTCGGATAGAGGGGAAGCATTTTATTTCAATCAGTGCTCTGTAGGTGACATGGAAATCCTGTTGTCCCAGTCCTTTGTGTCATTACAAAGGGAAACAATGTGTTATGGGAATACATCCCTCGACGACTAACCAAACCTGACACCTCATGCCACATTGGATTCTCACCTATGTCAGCTGGGAGAACAGTTCCACTTTATTTCACATTACATTTACAACTTCCTTTTATCTTGCAGCTCACATCAAAATCCTGAAGGGTATCCATCTATGGGGCCTAGTGTTTTTCTGCAGTTGCTCCTGACTTTTATTCAAATGTCCCCCTATCAAGTGCAGTTACTCACAGCTTTAAACGTAAAATCCCCTCCAGGGCTCTTTCTCTTTGTGAGTCCGAAATTAGTGCCAGCCCGAGTTTGGAATTACAACCACCAGTGAATGCTGAGATGTTAATTAAAGAATGTAAATTCCATGTTTCTGGTCCAAGGCTGACACATACTCAAGGCTTAGAGATCCACGGGAAAGATGACACGTCAAAATATGCCTAAAGACAAAGTTTTGAAGGCTTATATCCACACAAACATGTGAACACATCCACAAACAACTGATGGGTCTAATCAGCCTCCCTCATCCCCTTTGTTGTAAACGATAAAGATAAGACAATCAGTGGAGTGAATGACCTTATACGGGTGAGGCTCAGAAAACTGATTATGCAGAAGTTATGTTTTCATAAATATGTTAACCAGCATGCGAAGAGAAGACAAAGTGGGTCAGAACTTTTGCAAAGTTTGTGAAGGAGAATGTAAGCTGCAAATGAATATATTAAGTGGGAGCACTCGCAAAAATTGGAGGACGGGATTTTGATGACGGAAAAAGTATTTGTCAGGTTCTTTTACACTCTGAACAGACTAAGAGCCCACAAGAAAGTGCCTACTTTTCACAAGGTCCTGCAAAAACTTAAACTACAATCTTCAAGCCTTCAGATGATTTTGAAAAACAAAACAAAAAAGGAAAATCTCTACTGGAGAAAGAGTAAGAAGTACTTTGTGGTAGGAATGAGGCCTCACCGAGTTTCACTTGGTTAATGGTATGATCCAACAAAGGATGGTGGAGAAACTAGAAAAGATGTGCCACAGTGTTGATGAGTTGTTGGATTCAAATGTAAAGGACCATTGAGAGGAAAGGTGGAGCCAATCAAAAGTAAAAAAAAATTCAGTTTTTCATCTTTTTACCATTTCCAAAGTAAATCATTATTGTGCATAGTGAATTAGCAGATGCCTTTTCTTACACATCCCTGCCTGTTTTTATTCTGGGCTTGGGACTGGTTGCAATGAAGACACTGGCCGGTGACCTCAATGTGGGGTTAAGCATTCTGCACATGCTGCATGTGACAAGACTGGGGATCAATACAGTTATCTTGCTACTGGCCCCACTAAGCCACAGCCATCCCAGATCTGAAACCATTCATACCCTTCACATACAGGCAGGATGAACACTGACCACTCACCATACAAGGTGAAGGAGTTTATGAACACTCCATATTTTTGAGCTACAGAAGGATCCAGCTCCAACAACAAACTGCCTGACATTGAAGACTGGAATGTTGTTGATCAGAACAAGAGAAGGTGACCTGGATGCTGGGCACAATGGGCTGGAGACCACTAGTTTCAATTTATGGGCATCAAATGTACAATGATTTTGGGAAGTTTCATCACAACAGTCAATGGATCAGTAAGTCCACCTAAAAATGGTCAGAATCATAAACAGGAAAATGACATTTCAGAATCAGTTTTTACAAGTATTTATTTTGTTTAGAGGGAAACCTGTTATTCAACAGAGTCGGTGGTTGTAGGGTTCCTCTGAGAGTCACTTAACCTCTTTGTTGGGTCCGGATGTCCTCAAAAAGCCCACCAGAAACTTTGAGCTTGACCATGACAATGTTAGGAGGGGAACTGCAAATACTGAATTGTGGAGGAGGGAAAACTTCAACAATATTGGCCTTTTAATAGGATGTACAGATCATGCTGGTCTTCCTTTGGCAAATTGCTTTGGTCTAGCGACAATTTTTGACCAAAGGACATCAAAGTCAACCTTGCATGTCAATTAGGACAAAAACTGTAATAATGATGATGGGATTACATCATCCACAGTTTCACTTGTGTGGCTCTTAAGTGCAGCATTGAATAAAATCTTAATGGTCAACATTAACACTGAGGTTTCAGACTTAGGCAGATTTATGTTCACACACCTGCGAGAAGCAGACAATGAAAAAAGCTAGATATTAAGTAAAATCAAGATATTTTGCTTGTTATTACATCACATTATACTTTTAATGACTTAATAATTGCTTCATTATCACATGCTGTTTATGGCCTTGAACATTGAACAGATATACCCAACTGCAATTAACATAACAGTTATTTGAAAATGGGAGTTTATTTCATCAGTTAAGGAACTGTCCCTGTTTTGTTTTAAATCACAATCATAAAGTCCAGCTCGAATATTTCAACAGTCACCATCTATTATGTTTAACAGGAGACCTTGGTTGCCTGGCTCGTTTGTAAATTGCCCACTCTTGATCGTCATGAGATTCTTAGTGACCCCACTCTAATTTGTGCTTCCTTTGGCAGATTGCTTTGTTCATTACAGAGATGAGTTTGTCGTCTCTGTGTACAGCCAAATGTTAGCAGATCACCTACAGAATGGACCACCTCCATTGACATTCTGGATTGCTATGCTAATCAGGCCAATTTACCTATTTCAGTAAGTCTGGGCCTTTTGTGCTTATTAATACAGATGCATTCTGAAGATCTAAACCCATACTTTATTCACATTAGAACACAGAAAATACATACAGTGTGAGGAAATGAGCCACATTGTTTCAGTTTTGTCAATTATATAAATGAAGTTGCTCAACAGTGTGATCTTTTCATGTTTTTGTTTGATGATGTACCATTTTCTTTTTTTAAATTCCGCAAAGGTCTGGACTGCAAGCAGGCCAGTTAATCACCCAGTTTTTTCTACTACAAAGTCATATTTTTACAATGGATGGAGTACATGGTTTAGCAATGTCTTGCTGAAAAATGCAAGACCTTCTTTGAAAAACCCTTAACTGAATGGGAACATATAGTATGTTGCTCTAAAATCTATATATACTGCTTAGTGGATGCAACCCCCCCCTGCCCATTCCACTGGCACTAATGCACCGCCATAATATCAAAGACAGACAAATTTGAACTGAGCGCTTAGTTCATAGAGTGGTGACATTGGTTCAAAAAGCATGGTCACTGCAATTTCATTTTACCTGACCACTTCATTATTTCCACTTTGCCTTAGTTTAAAGTAAATAAGCTTTGACTCGGAGAAGACAAGAGTCCTTAATGTTCTTTGTACAACAGAGCTTTGACTTGCATTCCCTGCATGACTTGCCCAAAATTGTGGAGAATTAATGAATTAGAAGAGCTGGATCACACACTCACTGCATTTGGACTTGAAAACCTGTGAATTATATAATAAAATCAATTTGAAGTGAAATATGTCCTAATGTTACCATGATAACGTTACACAGATGGTAACTTGTAAGTGAAGTTTTTGTTACAGTAAAGGCTTTATGCTGTTAGGCACAATTTGAGATTAATTTTCATAGACCATTGTCCTGAACTGACTGCAAAACCCAGCAGACAACTATTTAGATGGGTCTTGAAATGATCTACCATGGCTGTTGGCTTCTGCAGCCAATCAGCATTGCTTTTGCGAACCACGCTCGGACCCTTCATCCTCGGACACTCCCATTGCCAACTTACAACTACTCACATTGGTTTGTTAGTACAATTATCAGCAGAAGAAGGCAGTCTCTTTAATAAAAAAAAAAAAAAAAAAAAAAGACTATGCTCTGTTAGGTCTATTCATAAGTCAGCCACTGAGAAGTCAAGAGTCAAGCTAAGCCGCAAAGGTGATGACATTGGCTATGCTAGACATGAATTATCACAGAGTTATAGTATAGCCTGATTTAATACATCTTCCCTAATATATAATCTTACTGCTTATAAAAATGAGAATTGACATCAGAGGGCAGCCACTACCATGATTTCATGCTTAAAGCATTTTCACCAACTAATTACAAGCTAATGTTCCCCTTCTGGTAAACACATGCACACACCTGATTATATTAAATTATTATTATTTTAGTACCTCATTACAAAAACAAACAAACAAACAAAAAAAAACTCACATGAAGGAAGGATGCACTGGTGTAGGGATTTGACCCATATTTCACCCAGCACATCAGGAACATTCCAATACATAAAGTTGACTGTCTCAGTAATACCCTAATTTGAAATGCTATGGGCAGAATGGAGTTAAACTGATTTCTCAATGTACACTAGTCACATTTCTGGCAGAAACCTGACATTATTATTTTTCTTTCCTTCACCCTAAGTTGAATTGTAGTCAAAGCTATGTGTTTGGTTGAGCGAATAATTGGCTGGGATGCTGGGGGATATTGGTGAGTTTTTCTAAGTATGCAAACTGTGCTAATTTTTCTGCTGCACTTACATTTTTTTTAAAGTCAGAGCAAACTATATGCAGAGGCAGTGGAAATAGTTTCATTACACTTGCATAATGGTTCAAAATACATTTCCCTCTCTCTCCTTTCCGCTCTTTATGTATAATAAGTACGCTATCAATCATCCATGCACTTGGAAAAGTGCATTAGAAGAAATAAACACCAGATTGTATGCATGAATACATATCCGCGCATACATCATCATGACATCAATGCACAGTATGAACAGCAGACTATATTCAACACCAACACAACCAGGTTTACATGCCAAAAAAGGACCAAGCGCACACATTAGTAGACGCAACTTCGCAACATGCTTTTAATTCAGTAATAAAAGGAAACAAATTACCTCATCCACTTTGACAGGCTAATGTGTTGTGTTTCACAGTTTTGTGCCCTGCAGGCCGGAGCTCCAAGAACATGCTCATTTTTCTACAGGATAGATTTCCTTTCAGAAAAAAAAAAAAGATGGAAACTTTGTAAGGCACAGCAAGTCTGTTGGCAGGAGAGTTAAAAGGCACTCAGAAAACAAGACGAAATGATAATAGTCACTCCTACTGAGAACTAAGCGGGGTACTCGGCAGAGCTGTCGCCTAAACTTCCCATCAAATGCTGTACAGAATATGAAAAAGCGCAAAATGATTACACTTTCAGACAGTTTTGATCTTTGTTTTTGAAATCAAAACAAGCATTGTGTTAAAACCGCAGAGAAAAATTGTGTAACGTTTGCAAGAGTATATAAAACCCTCTTCTTCTTACAATTTTCATTACAATTTTCAGACAAAAAAACAAAAACAATAAAAAAAGCACTCTGCAAATATTCAAGACAGATGTACTGCTCACAAATTTTACTTTCTACCATTAAATGTATATACTCTATTCAGTTTTATCTAGGGTTCATCATATGTTTAGAGTAATGTAGTACAATTGTAATGGGATTTCAGAAAGACATGATATGGAAAAAGGTATTTGGGCAAGCCTGTAAATTACTAAATTTAGGTGGTTCAATCAAGTTTAAGGATTGATCAGTCAGAAAAGGGTGGAATGTCCTCTCTAGGTTGGAGGGGAGTTTCTGCCTTGATTGGAGGAGTTCAAGTATCTGAGGGTTTTGTTCATGAGTGAAGGAGGAATGGAGCATACTTTTGAGCAGGAGATCGTTGTGGTCTGCAGTAGTCAGACTCAGTGCTAATCTCTGTTTATCAGTCCATACAAGTTCCTGTTCTCACCTATGATCATGAGCTGTGCCTTGAGGTCGAATGATTGAAATTGCAAATGCAACCAATTGAGATTCCACAGAGTCGCTGGAATCTCCTTCAGAAATAGGGATTAAGAAGTTCTGTTGTCTGACTTGGAATAGAGCACTGCCTCTCGTGATCAAGAGGGACCAATTGAGGTGGTTCTTGAATCCTTTTTGGAAGCCTCTTGATTTAGGCAGATCGGGACACTTTGGAGAGCTTATATCTCTTAGCAACACTTGAAACTGACCTAGTGTCCTAGATGTGTTGGAGGAGGTGGCTAGAGAGGTCTGGCTTAGTCACGTGCAATACTCCAAGATTTGGTATCAATCCAATACGAAAAACCAGGCCAGTGTCGCCAATAGCAATATGATTCTGATATGTTTTAATAATTTAACTGTCTTAATTTTCATGACCTTTAAGTGTTTTTGTGACTCTTTTCTCTTGGATTACAAATGGGTTAAAACCCAGGTTTGAATTTGGACTTGGTTTATTGATAAGTAAAAAATATATCAGAAAGGCTTTTGTTCAGAAAGAATGGAACACTAACAAAACAGTTTTCCACTATAGATTGGCATGCATGGATTGTTTTCTTCAACAATGTGCACAAAATTATCACTTATCAACCAAAAAAAAAAAAAAAAGTAAAAAGAACCTTGTAGCAGATCTGCTTGCAGTTTAAACGTAGTAATCATACAGTATTCCCATCACAGTTAACATACAGTATAAGGGTAATTATATTCACTCACATCTGTGCCATATTATATTCAGCCTATTTGTTCCAAATCTATGAACATTATTGATTTAAATAACACATTACAAGGGGATAAATGAATCATATTGGTGGTGGCATTGCTTGTGTATTCTTTTTTTTCTTTAGCTTTATTTTCTTTCATATTATTTTTAATATGCTTGGATTGATCTTACTACCATATTGTAGAGATGATGATGTCACTGGTTTTCTCGGATAGAAGTCATGTATTAGGTCAAATACTAGATTTTAATTTTTCAGTGGAATCAGAGAAGGATGGGGTCCAGATGAGACCAGTGGTATTCAGGAGACAGCAAACCTCAGACAGAGTGCATTTATTTGTCCAAAAATGAATTTATAGACACACAGGTACAACTAGTCAACCCCGGGAGAGACTAATGGGAATGAGAAATATAGCCTGACCAGTAGCATCAACCCCTTCCTTCATCTCTGTCTTTTTTGGGGTCCCTTACTTTTGCTTTACACCATTAAAATGCTACCTGCCACTACTAAATGCCACCATTAAAATGCTACCTTAGTTAAAAAAAAAAGGGTGAATAAAAACAAGTAAAGATATATCCTGGGAGTGGTGTGTGCTGGTTTAATCATAGTCTTCATTACATCATCTTACACTTGCCTTTTTTAGCATACTTTGTTTACTGTCGAATGTTACAACATACTCTATATCTCAATAGGATTACATGTTTGTATTACTCGTTACTTTATATAAAACTTGTCTGATCACATGTCAAACCTACACGATTACATCCACACCTGGGGAGATTGCTCATCTATTTTTTACCATCACATGAGTTTACTTACCTAAATTAAACTTGCAGCCTGGCTATTTTCTCCTGCCAATTATGGTTCTCTTTTTTCCTTCCCTATAGTACCTTAGCCTTTTTACATTTTTTAAAGCTTGCCTTTGTTTCACTTTTGAATTTTTCACATTTTTATTCCAGACCAGTTTGTTGGGTTGAACTGTTGTTTGGAAGGTGTTTCGCTTTACCATACTACTAATGACTCCACAAAGACAATGTTAGTCCTTTTTTTTTTTTTTTTTAAATTATTTGTAATTTCTTTGTAGCTTGTTTGTTTCAAGTCCCAGGATTGATGGTTTCTGTGAATTTTCACATCAATCCATACATCTGTTACTCCTGGAGAGTTCAAAAGAACAGTTTTGTTTGTGTGCAGCAGCTTTTGGTGGATAGATCTCTTACACCATCTGCTACATACGCCGTAAAACTGCTTCCTGTCAACAGACTCCATAATAGCATGACAAACGTGTCAAAAAGTCATATATCATTTTTATGTGACCGTAATCTCCTAAAGTAGAATAAACTGCATGAGCTGCATGGGTCGTTTGTCTGAAACCAAACTCTAAAGAGGGCTCCTTCAACAATATTCTCTCTCTGAATCAGGCCAATGAGCATGAAGGACGTTGGGCCACATTTATCTGTCTGTGAAGACAACAGTTTGAGAATTTATGACCCTTGACCTTCACTGTGTCTCTGCAGGCATGGGGCTCGATGCCTGTGGTGCACTCTGGGATGCGTACAGGCGTTAATGATTCTTGACTGTAGAGTTTGGCTTTGTCAGCCTCGCCAGCTGTATATTAATCTTCATAGTTGTGTGCTTGCGCACCAACTTGTATGTGCCTCAGAGAGGAAAAGAGAGGTCGAAGGGGGAGAGAGAAAGAGAGAGATGAGGATGTGCGTGTGTTTTAAATCCTCGCCTGCTTAATTATAAATCTCTCCAACTGTCATGAGCTGCTTGCCTGTATCCCACGAGTTTCTGTTAATAATTCATGCCACTGTCTTGTCCCTCAAGTAAAGGGGCCAAACAGCAATTAGGTCCAACTGCAGAAGACCCTTTCAGTGGTTAGTAACTCTCAGTGGGTGCAGGAACCTGTTTACCAGCAGGAAAAGATTAAAAAAAGAAAAAAAAATATTTGAAAGCTTTTTCTCTATCTATTCCTAAAAGAAAAACCCTTCCCTTGGAAGTTTACCCTCTGGATTATTGATTAAATGTTTGGTTTTTGTTGTATTAATGTTACATTTAACTACATGAACTCAATAAACAAGTTTGAAAAGAGAGAAAAAAATCTTGCCATCAGCAGCCACCTGGGATGCTATTGAGCTTTTCTGACAAACAACGGAGAAGTGAAATGAACACCATACACCAACCTAACGTCCTCATTTGTAATGGATCATGCACGATGTTGATGTTTTGTCAGGGTCGCCACAACTCAGCATAGTGATTTGGCCTGTTTGTGTTGAAATAACTCATTTTAGAAACATAATTAATTCATTCTCATATAGCCTCTCAGTGTGGCAACAGATAGATTAGTGAATCAGCAGGAGAGGTAGATGGAGCGAAAAGATGATTCATTTTTCCTCCTTATTGTACTCGCTGCCTAAGAGGAAGGGAGGAAGTGAGCAAGATTGTTAAAGGAAGCAGTAGATATTGACATGAGAGCAATAAGGGAACCTTGAGAAGAAGCTGATGTAAACTGTGTACACAAGCCAAAACCCACATACAGACAACAATTCCACTTTACCTGACTGTACTCTACAAATCGATACTTATCCTTTCTTTGTTGAGCAAACCAGCCAAGGAGAGTGCTGCTGCAGACCAGGACTACTCTAAATTTCCCACGAGAACAGATGGTGACTCTGCTGATACCTTAACAGTATAAATATGACCTTTAGCTTCCTTTTGAGAGCCCATTCGTGCCTGTTATCAGACTGTCCTGGTGCCTGTCCTGCTTCTTTGACTGCCAGACAGCTAAAGTGACCTTTATTTACGCCAGCACGGGGATGTGGTCTTGTCTCTTGTTGGGTTGAAGGGACTTAATTCAAATTTTTCCTGAACTACAAAACAGATAAGGTAAAATGTTTTCAGTAATGGTTTAAATCCCCAAAATCTGGAGATTTACAACACAAGGATGATACTGTTAAAAAAAAAAAAAAAGTTGAAAAAATTTAAAAACCATAGTGTTTCCTTAAAAATTTTGATTTTTTTTTTTTTAATTGTGAAACAAAGCTTTAAGCACAGACAACTTAAAAACAATGTTTTTATTTTCTCAAATCTCAGGGATTGGCAACAAAGATTCCACACTGTAAAAAGTTATATGTATTACATTTAAATTTCACAAAACTGCTCCTTGACAAGTTGACAAACTGACCACAAGCCACCAATGCCTATGATGCTGATTTCATAAATGATCTGGCGGAAAACTTCTTTGATGTAGTTCAAGTCAGGTTTATTTATATAGCTTCAAATCAAACAAACAAAAACAAAACAAAAATCATCGAGCAAATTTCAACAACACAGTTTAACTCGTTCCAAAGTCGTCAAGTTACACAAGGCCAGTAAAATAATAATTGTTGCTTCACTAAGGAAACCAGATTGCATCAAAACGTTTTTCAATACAACCCTGGTGTCTGCAGAAAGGAAAAACTCTCCTTGTAACTTCACTCAGGTTTTGCTATGCATCATTTTTAAAGGAATTTAGGAAATCAGAAAGAATTTTGAAAACAATATCATTTTGTCAGTGCTTCTAATATGTCAAATCCCCCCAATGTAAAAGTGTTGGAGAATAAATTAAGACTCAAAGCCCTAAATGTTAATTGTTGGAACAATTACGTTGTTTTTTTCCCTTCTACATGCATGTGTTGCAGTTTTTTTCCACTTTGCAAAGTGAAATGAGTACTGACATCATGTATTGCTCATTTATTGCATAATCTCCATTTTATTAGTTTCATAAAACTCATTATTTTCAAAACCACCTGTATTTAAATATAAAAAAAAAATTATGCAAAGTCCTCAGATGTTTGCTTTATCAGGAATGCTTGCTACCCGCAGGTTCTGGGAATAAATGAACCTTTCTGTGCTGCACCTGAGCATCATCATGTTGCCTAGCGGAGTGGCCAATTTCCATCCGATTGGCACTTCCCTCCTAGTTAACTGCAAAAGCCCCCTACAGCAGTGAAGGATTGTTTTCAGCAGTTAATTGACAAGATCCTGGTGGTGTTCCACACACTCTCCCACATTTTTATGGGAAGACAGTGTGTGTGTCTGTTAATATGTGCAAGGCTTCCAAATGCCATATCATTTCATGCCACTGTGCATTTAGACCTCAATACTGAAGGCTTTTATGTTAAAAGTTCTGGCAGTCAGTAGCACATGCTTATTAATGGAGTTAATTATACGCATCTAGTGGCTAACTTTTAATGTGATATTCCAATTACAGGCCTTGTTTAAGTTATGTACAGTCTCAAAGAATGCCAATGAGTCAGCCTATATTGACTGGTAATGAGGGAATATTATATAATATTAAAATCTCATCAAAACTTTGTAAGTGTCTGCTTTATGCATAAGTGGAAATACATTAAAGGTAATTAATTGTGTATGACGTCTGAAAGATGTAAAGATAGTAAAATCTGTTTAGCCTTTAATGCAAACTGGAAAAGAGAAATACTCAAATGTGGAATTAAGATCTATTCATGCAGCAGAAACGGTGAGTTAGTCTTATTGAGTGTAGAGAGAGAGAGAGAGGTGGAGAGGAAATGGTCCTGAACAACACGGGCCCACCGTCTGCTTGTCGCTGCGTCTGTTTGTGGCGAAGCGACAAAGAGCCCGAGGGAAAAGTGATTCTGAGGCTCTGACTTTGCCAACAGGCAACTAATCCACACACAAAGCTCAGCTGACCTGAAGCTGCCCATCTGCAGCTTTCACAACTCAGACATGCACAATGACACCTAAATCCCCATGCATAGTTTGTGTCTTCAGGGGGAAAGAGAAAAAAAAGGGAAAGAAAGAAAATACACACTTGGTGCCACAAGCAGCTCAAGGAGATGCACATTCTATTTTCTTTATAGGAACCAGCTATTCACATCCAGGCTTTTTACAGAAATTCTCAAATCACAGTCATTTCCACCAGTATAGAACATACCAAACCAATGGCAACCAAAAAGGAGTGAACTTCATATAATGATTGGAACAGAAGCTTCTACGAGCCACTGCAGACATTCCAGTGACATTTTGGATTAACAACTTTTAACCGCAAAATCATCCATAGTCCTACTTTACTGCGTGTTTGTTGATACTAATCAGGTTGTCATTCTGCTTACCTCACATGCTTTACTTCTCTGATTGGTTGTATGCCTCTCCAATGGTGTTACTGCAACCAACAGATGCAGTTTCATCTGCATCTGATCTGTTGGTTCTGCCCACATGACTGTTCTCCTCTAACCGAGCCATCTTCCAGGTGGCCCTGTACCCTTTTGAAATGACTTATTACTGCCAATCTAACTTGCTGGAACCCATTTAGAAGAAAAAAGAAAAGAAAAAAAAACAGGCCTCAATTAGCGATCTTCAGCTTGTTGATGGCCGCCCTGGTCACCCTGGTGCTTGAATGGAGCTTCGCAACTCATTTCAGGTCCAGCAGTTCTTTCCAAATGTCAGCCACAATTAATTTAAGGTAACACTAGTTATTAATAGCTAATTTGTGGTAACTGAGGTAAGGTGGGTGTGCTCCAAAAGGCCTCCACCCTTTCTTGTTGTGCCTAAATGTCAATTTTTTTTCAACTGGGGTTATCAGGGCAATGTCACAGTTTTTTCTTATACAGGCTATGGTCAAAACCTTCTTGTGATATACTGCCTCCATATGGTCAATAGAGTTATTATTACAGGAAGTGGCGATAAACATGCAATATGCTTCAAATATTCTATACAGGACAAAAAGAGTTTGACGCAACATGCACATTTCTGTTTTCTTCAATTTTATCCCATCCTTTATCCAATTAGGGTTGTAAAAAATGCTCATCAGTTTGTTCTTCTTCATTGTTCCCTGCTGACCTAGGTTCATGAATAAACAGACGACAGAAAAAGCTCCAATAGGCTGCTGACAATACAGGCTGTCTTCACTTCGACAGTGAACATTGGCAATAAAGGGGGGAAAAAAAAGCCTTGGAACTCCAAATCCAATGGACAGTTTTCTCCAAGGATCACACTTCAAACCCGACTGATGCTGGTGATTTCTCTGACAGACTGAGATCACAGCTGTGCCCAGATCAATGGATCACATGTGAGAAATGAGAATTAATAGAAATATGATGTCATAGCCATGCAACATGTGACATGTTTCAACTGTAAGCGACAGACATTTTTTGTACACTTGCACAATACACCTAATTATACAACATACTTTATGATGAGTGTGTGTAAAAGTGACATTTTTCACTTATGGCTGACACGTGTCTTCTGTTGCGCAAGGATGACATCATTCGTCTTTTTTTATTCTGCATATTCTTGTACAACTTTCTTTTTCACTTTTTTCACATGACTGTTTAGCAAAAAATGTTTTTTTTTAAAAAAAAAATTAAAGCTCTGCAGTTTCTCTCTGCACATGTTTTTGTTCTGCAGCAGCTCAACACTAAATTTATCTGACAGACTAAAAGAGAGAAGCTAGTATGGAGGGGAAAAAAAGGCTCAAAATGAGTCAGTGTGAAAAAGAAGAAAATGGAGGAGAAATGGGAAAAAATATGTGTGTTAGTGAGTGTATGTGTGTTTGACAAAGTAGAAGCAGCAGGGTAGAGATTGATGAAGGAAGGCAGAATCAGTCTCAGCATGGAATGACGCATTTCTAATGATGTAATATGTTCTTTCTGCTAATGCTTGTGGAGGCACAGGGAAGTCTTTTTTGTTTCTCATTATTAGCTTGTTTCAGTTTGATAAAATTCGTACCTTATTTGACTTTATTCTCAAGGGGACATGTCATTCTTTTCCACATTTTCAGGAAGTGTTGCAATAATAAATTCTTCATTTAGATGTCATTCTAAACTTTAAAAGCAAGGTTTTGTTCCATTTTCATACAAGTCAAACAGTGAATCCAAGTCTTGCAACTCAGTGGTGCAAGACAACATGTCTGCACTTCAATTATTTCTTCAATTCATCAGCTCCATTAACAATTATAGATTAAAAGGAAACAGCTCCCAGTTAAATGTCATGTCAATTGCTCAGCCAATGGGAGATGGAAATAGCGCTGATATTATGCAAGGACATATATGTATATATACACACACTTTTCCATAAAAACCAAGAAATGAAGGATCAGCGGACAAACTTTGCTTTTCAAGGCCAGCAACAGAGTTTTAGAAATGTATTACTTTATGAGCAACTCTTCACTGAGTGTTCTGTGAGCAAGTTTGGATTTTTAAGCAGAATAAATTTTAAAGCTGATGCTTTTATGACATTGGAAGGTCATGAGCTTCAGCCTCTACCAGTTAGCCTTGTTGAACTGGTGATTGACATGTGCATGTATTTTAGTGAAAACACTGAATAGATCGTGGATAGACCAAAACTGTTCAGTTGTTTCCTCTAAAACTGCCCAGAAATGTCTAGCTGTGTATTGTGCCAGTTCATGAGACACCCTAAAGAAAGATGACAGAAAATCAACCAGTCTGAATACACTTAAAGCAACATCATCTTGTGTCCAAAGAAGTTGTATACTTGTAATATTTTTCCTTCACATTCAAAACTTTTCACAAATTGCTTGGAGTTATGTTAGGTTTCTGAAAAAGAAAGTATTCAGTCCAATGAGGCTTCCTCCTTTGTAAGTCTTATGACTGATTTTTTTTTCAAGAAACATGAAGAAAACTGAAAAGAAAGTTTTTCACGACTTCAGAAGAATCTCTTTGTTTGGTGAGATAAATAAGATGAAAGCTTTCACAAAGAGCTTACGTCTTTGCTTTATTCATCATTAATAGTGAACAAAAACAATCCAAAGTTTCTTTTCAGCCCTGTCGCTCTGTTGTATCTCAACTCTCAGCAGTGGCGATTTCATGAGCTTCGTCCTAAATTAAATTGCTTCCTTCTTTTTACCATTTAGTATAATGTAGAGCCTGATTTGTGTCAAAATGGTTTGTGTTCTGTTGAGCTCTATAAGATTTATGTGCTGATGGCAGTAATACCTTTCTCTAAAGAATCAGCTTTCTTTTAATCCACATGTCAACCAAGCTGTTCAAGAACATTTTTGAATTGATTTATATTTCCTGACTTGAGTGTATCATTCTCTCCTGTTGAGTGGCGCTCTATGCCAGACTTTTTAGGATGCTTTAATTAATCTCAAATTCTTTAAAGACTGGCCAATTTTTTCCCCACTATTTGGAGCAAAATACTCTGAGGAGTTTCAGTCAGTACTACGTGACTAACAATCTACTCATGACTTCAAACAATGAACTTGGGTCTGTACTTGTTCCATTTTATTTGAACTCAATAGTTGATAAAATCCCATTTTGAAAATGTTACTGGGATTATAGGAACAGCAACAAGTGTTAAAGTTTGCCCATTACCAAACCATTGGTCTTCTTGACATTCCAGAATTAACCATGGTGTTCCACAGGGCTTCATGCTTGGGCCATACTTTTCATGCATTAATTTCAATTTCTATGCAGCTCATGCTCAGCTAAACTAATTCATGATGCCAAATAAAATAAATTATGTAAATAAATAAATAACAGAATATAATTAGCAAATAAATGAAAAACTGTTCTAAAAATTACTTTAAAACCTGAAATTAAAGTCAAAATTCTATTTTTTTTTCTTCATTGGCAAATTCTATATTATTTTTCTTCATTGGCCCTAATACTCTTCCGTATGTTTGGTTCAAAACATCTCAAAAAATACTGAACAACAACAAAGCAGAATGCCATTAATGACTCATTGATGTTTTTTTCATTTGTATTATGAACACAACAATGTTAGAGTCCACAGTAACTCATTCACTGTGGATTAGTAAAATAATGCCTTTTTTTCCAGTGAATTCATGCTCAGCTAGCCACACTCCTCAGATCTTTAAACAACTCCAGTGAAACCAGTTCCTTTCCTTTTTGATTGGCCCAAACTGCACTCCACACTTTTGGGGAGAGGTTCAAGCAAGCTCATCTCTCCACCTTCAGGTATAATCACTGAGAGACCCAATAGCCGCTATAAAACCTCTCACACACAAAGCTTGCTTTAGACCTCCTCACAGCTGGACACACCACTACAAGCAACAGCTGATTAGTACCTGATTACTCCAGTGGGCTTCGTGCTGTGTTACGGCAGGTGTTAATTCAGCATGGAAGTGCTACTAGCAGTGTCCTTTTGCCCGCAGAGAACCAGATACCGACGACTGGGCATTCATTAGAATATGTCCAGCGTCGTTCATGATTGACAATAAATTTGGAACAGTCAGAAGAAAGCATCCTAAGGACTGTGGCGACAGATGCTTGGTATTAGCAGAAGGACACAAACAAGGGTAAACATAACACTCAGAAGTTTAGAATCAAAGCTATTTCTTCCTTTTTATTTGTTCTTGCAGGCACAAGTAAACATCGCATGACTGATTATAATTATTTTTCCTTAAGTTTAAATTGTTGATGTATTACTCTTACTAGAAGTTGTGACATGGTATAAAATATTACTTTACAAAAATGGAAAGATTTGCAACTGTCATGAACTTATTTTATTCACACTTGAACATTCAGAACACCAATTTTAAACTGAGGAAAAGAACCCTCTTACGGACCAAAATTTAAAAACATTTAAAATTTTAAAAAGTTGGGATAGGGTGATCTTTACCCCTAGTTTTCCCTCCTTGTCCTAAAAACAGGCCATTATCACCATATGAACCAACAGTGACATTGATAACAGTGTCATTTTGTTTTAAAACTTGCCCTTTACTTTGGATCGTGTCATCCAACTCTGATGTTGGACAAGAAGGTCTGGCAGATAATCACCACTTCAAATTGAAATGGTGAATTCAAAAGGGGCCCAAGTCCAAGAAATACATTTTTGCAGGAAATTAACTTAATTCCCTAGTTTAAAGAGAGGCTACACCAAATGATTCATACTAGTCAATTCATTAAAGTGGACTAGGGACCTTTTTGCACATAATCAGATAGGTTAGCTCTTGAGGATCATTCAACATATAATATCTCCATTTTCAAAAATTGTGGACGTGGGCCCCTTTTGAGTTCACCGATTCAATTATCCCATGGTGCTTGATAGGGTTGAGGTTAGGGGTCTGTCCAAGCCAGACTGGATTAAAGTTGTTTCTAACCAAACTCATTACTCTATGTTTTTAATCCTAACCTTTTCACTAGACATAAGGGATCTAGCATGGACAAAAACCTGGTCTGGCCCGGACAAAAACCTGGTCTGGCCCAAACCCTGAGCATCCCCGAGTTTTATTCGTCACCCATCAAACTCACAGTTGGCACAATACAGTCAGGCAGGTGCCATTCTTTGAGTATTTGCCAGACCCACCCATGACTGCTGATTTGCTTTACAACATTCCACACATGTGGCCTCAGTCATTACATCCAACTGATTGGTGAAGGAGATCCATTCCATCAAGCCCCTGCTGCAGTTATTGTGCTTGTATTAATGCCAGCAGAAGTTCTCAAGTCTTCAGCGATGGAATCAGCAGTGTTGACGATTTATGCTCCATGCACCTTAACCATCATTTACCTGTCTCTGATTTCATGTGGTTTTCTGCTTCGTGGCAGAGTAGCTGCTATTTCTGAACATTTTTACTTTCTAATGATATCATGATTCAGCAGGGACAAAATTTCATCAGTTTTACTGCAATGATGGTGTCCTATCAATGTACCCCACAAAGTAGTCATTGAGGTCTTTAGAGCAACTCCGTTTGTATCCCAAATAGGTGGTTGATTTCTGGTAATGGGTCTAAATGAAACACCTGAATTCAATAATTAACTGGTGCGGCTCAAGACATTTGTCCATACACTGCATGTCATGAACTGACAAAACTGGTTGTTGGCATTTGTTGGAGGAAAGGTCTTCTGTTCTCATCTGATACCCATTGTGGGATTAACCCTGGAGAACCCACGGGGTCCAAAAAAAAAAAATCTTAAAATACTCACGGAAATTCTGATAACAGTTGGCTTCAATTTGTTGTGGCATAAACTGGTTTTGACTTCAACTTTACCATAGATAAAGCATAATGCAGTCATATATTATCATATTTGCTCTTTTTTCCCCTCCCTTTTTGCTCTTTTAACAATGTTTCATTCCCATCTGATTTGTTTGGGTGATGTACATCTTTGATATTAATATCAGTGAGCATTATAGCTCCTTCCACAGTGAGGATAAAAAAGAAATTTGATATTGACTTTTTAACTGTTATTCACTTTTAGTTGCAAAGAATTAATGAAGAGCTGATACTGTACCAAACACAGTGATGTAACATTAAACTATTTAAATATGACTATTACTTGCTTCTTTTTGAATTCAATAGCACATGAGTCAGTGCCAATTTACAATAACAGGCTGACATGTAATTATTTGCTTCAAAGGACCTTTTTTATAGGATTCCTGCATAAGTTGTTATTCATATAGCACAATGCAAACATTATAATGACTGAATTCTTTAGCAGGATGGCATTTGCTCTCAAGTACGATATAATATGTACTCCAGTTCATATTTTCATTCATACATTATAATGATAGATGATAACCACTAGATTCCTGAATGAAGATTATTACTTTGAGTATACATTAGTATTCAGGGCAGGGAAAAATGAACAACAAAAAGGAACAAAAGGAAGACAGGTGAAGGAAAAGATGGCTTGGAAGAGGATTTGATTAAAACTTTTGGATATAAAATGTAGAGATGCAGCTTTTGGATCTTGGGATTTGGACCTCGGAGCCACTGAGTTTGGAGCTGTGTGGAGGCCAGATTAAAAGGAAGGCCTGGTGTGCTCAAACATGGTGGTTATTTGACTTGGCTCACCACTGCTGATCTTTAAAATTCAAGGCCAGCTTCTAGCACCGATACCTCTCTCACATGCAAATGGTTTTAGGTTTACTGATTTACACAAAGACCATATAAAAAAGAAAATAAAAATTGCATGTAATATTCAGTAAGTCTGAACAGCAGCATGGAATCTAGTAGACCCAAAACTATGCACTTCAAAGTAATACATTTCTAATGCGCCCTGTGATATGTGAACATACTTGCAGGAGAGACACTCACGGGTAGAATATTGGATGTCATGGAACTAAAATGTGACATCCAACTGAATGAAAAGGCAGCTTGATATTAATTTGAGGACACAGGAAGGACAGGTAAAATTGTTGTGACAGACACATCTGCTACACTTTTTACACAATTACTCTTGTTTCCTGATGATGTGAGGAAAACCAAAAGTTTCACAAGGTCATTTCCAGTATGATTCATCCAGAAACAAAAGGGAGGAGTGCTTTTAAATCAAAGATGTATCCCTAAGCCCAGAAGCAGCGTCAAAACTTCCATACAAAACTTATATCAAAATGTTAGAGTTTAGTAGAAATATTCACTTGCATAGGCTGGCTTTTACAGCATGAACTCAAAATTACTATGAAAGACTTTTTTTCTTTAAGTTGATATGAGACTAAAAAGAAGGTGAGGAAATTGACGATTTTCATTTTTCATTAAATCAGTTTTTCCCATCAAAAGTACAAAATATGGGAATCAAAATAAAAGTCAGTTTGTGCCAATAAATGTGTCACAAGATTGCAACCCTGAGCCCTCACTTACTCGTACTTGCTGGAAGCATCAACAACCTTGCCTTCTCTTGATACTTAATGGGATGATGTTACACTACATTAAATTATTGGTCAGTTGTACCACTTTGAGAGTTTGCGTCAAAAGCTGAGGTAAGGGGAGGGCCTGCGTCGAGGCACTGGCTTTCTAGTAGGAAGAAATTTGATTGTTTCTTTGATGATTGAGCAAAGCACAGCCCACAGTGTCTGACCACACCCACCACCAAGCATCTCAGCAATCCTCCTGTGAGAGCGTACGTTCAGGGTTCATGTTGAATTTATTGCCAAACCTTTTAATAGTGGCAGAGGATAATGAAGTCAGTATTTTTCTAGTGAAGGTTTTCCATAGAGCACAACTTCTGAAAAATGAAGCAAATTTCAAACAAAAGAATTAGGAAGAACTCAAGGGCTATTTCCCTTAAAATGCCAACTTCCTTTTGTAATGACTATCAGATGAGATGTGAAAACTAAAACTTGTTCAGGAAAAGTTGGAAAAATGCTGGAGCAGTAAAGGTTCAACAGAAGTGTTACCAATGTCTGCAGAAGTTGTCCCATCCTAGCAAGGCATATTTAATATTTCTTTGAGGCCTCATACCTGAGGGGGTGTGATGCGAGATATCCCATCAAAAAGTGTATTTTGCTTATCTCTTCATGTTAGGCACCTGACATGTGCGTATGTGTTGGTACTGTTCGTTTTGGTTGATTAGATAATTGTGTATTTACCAGGAAAATTGAATAAATGAAATAACTTCACCAGCTCGTGTCAGAGTTTCAGCTTCTACTGTGTGATGAGGGTTGCTTTTAAACTGTGACAAACTGTAGTTACTGTCATCTATCTGATGCTCTCCTCTTCATCAACTGTCCAGCTCATATGGTGTTCCATCTGTCCACTGCACTGTTCATCTCTGCACCTCCTGCTCTTTTTTTATCCATTCCTGCTCCCCAAAAGCTTGAAGTCCCACTTAAAATATAGATTTTATTTCTAAATGTTTAAACATAGTAGGCAAGACTTAGCATTATCAACATCAGTCATAATGGCTTAATTTATGCTCTTGTTTCAATATTTCATTTTTAGATTTTATTCTCAGTTATAAATCACTTTAGTTTATATTTAAGATGATTTTGGATTATTTTCACAATCATCTGCATTGTTTATAGGAATATCTCAGTTTTAGACAAAGTCTGTCTCAGATAACTGAATATTACTAAAGCTGTACCTTAGAAAATAAGCAACTACTGTATCAGTTGCTTCAATGCTGATCTTCCACTTTGCTTTTCTCATTTCGTCTTTGCAAACTGGCTTTTAGTAAAAGATGACAACAATGGCAAACAGTACCAGTCTGTGGCAGCAGTGCACCACTTTCACTGAGTGGTAGTGAATCCTACTAGGCCCGTTACTTTAAATGCAGACAACTGCCTCGTGCTTAGTTGAAGGGCTAGCAAAACACACTGGTGTTTAACCCAGTTGTTAGCGGTCAAGTAGTACTGTTGATGGTGCAGGGCTTTGACCATAAAGGACATTACATGGCACATGGGATTTGGTAGTCACTGGACACTAAAATTCAGAGAACTCATTTTAAATATGGTAATCTTATACCAAGAGTGGACAAACTGTATATTAAATGTTTCTCCACAAAGCTCTATTTGGACATTATGATTTTGTGTTGTGTGTGAGAGTGTGTGTGTTAAGTCTTCTGTCTACCACTAAGCTTGCATAATATACTACACTGCTGCAATATTAAAAAGCATATATACTGGCAAAAAGGTTTTATCCAACTAGCAAGGCACTAACCATTGATGTATACCCAGACACATAAAAATAAATGAGCAAATAAATAAATAAAGCACGAGCAAATAGTTCCACAATTTTAGTGAGCAAAAGGAAATGGTACACAGACAAAATAAATAAATTCAATGTCTGAGTTTTTTCAGGGTGCAATTCAACCAGTTAACCAGTTCACATTGTACGTTATAAGACATATGGTTTCATTTTTCTTCATATTTTCATAAAGCCAAGTACATGTCTCTTGTGGTAACAAGATCATTTTCTTTTGAAGGGCACAAAGAAAACAGTAATAAGATGTTTGCGTCAGTATCAGTCATTTGTACATCTTATTGTTACAGCAGTGAAAATTATAAAACTGGTTGCATAAAAAGGAAAATATGAGGCCAACTTGCATCTTGACAGTAGCTTTTCTTGTTTCTTTTGTTATCAGATGGCAGAATTTTGTCTCAATAGGACACTGTGACTCTTTGCCTTTGGATTAGATTCCAGTTATGGCAACATGAAATTCTGATAATCTTATCTTCATAACAGGTCCAAGTGAAACACCAGTCAGTTAAGTGGAGAGATTCGAAACGTACATGAAAGCAAATGTAGATAACTGTTGCACTTCAAGGGCTTCAGTTAGCAGCTTTGATGCTGATTGGATTTTAAAAGATGGAATGTCAATACTCCAAGGAATTATTTTTTATTTTATTTGAAGCTCCATGTTTGACCTTAGAAGATTGCTTCAGCTCACCACTAAAGCAGCAGAATCTCAACAACAAATGAAGCCTGAATTTAAAATGACAGCAAATTGTGCCAAGTTAAACCAGAACAATATTGACGCTACTTTTACTGACTCACTCTGGAGATTTTTAGCTGAAAAAACGTCTAGCTGAATTAAAAAAAACACCTGGAAATTTGCCCTCTGTGGACTTTCTCATTTGGACTTCCGTGCATCAAAATGGACATATGGCCAAACCATCTGGGCCGTACTGAATGCAAAAGTTTGGACTTAATAGTCTCAGATACATCATCATACCACTAATCTTCACAAGCCAAAAACTCAGGTAAGTGCTTGTCCTGAGGAAAAATGTTGTGCATGTCAAAATTTATAACTCAATACCATTGGGGCATCCTAGCCCTTGGTTGAGACAGAGTCATACTCAAAAAATCCAAAATATTAAGCTCCTTAAAATGACCACTTGGTCCAAAAGTCAGTCAGTTTCCATCGACTTAGCAGCTAAGGATAGCTACTAAACAGAACAAAAAGTCATGAAATTTGTGTTTGCTCCTTTATGCATACTAACCAATCAGATCCTGCAACCAAAATAACATCTGAAATGAGGATGGATGAACAGACTTGATCAGAATTCTGTAAGGTAATGTGACCAAACTTTTGGTGAACATTTGGAGCTATGCTAAGCTAAAATAGCTAGGTTTTAGTAACGGGGGTAATATGAGTACATTCCTATGTACTACCAGGTGTGTTTGATGTGCCTATTCACCGATTTATGGATTAACTATTTGGGCCACACCTGTAGTTGATGTTACAGAGAGGTTTATCCAAGTCCTCATGTACAGTCGATGGTTAATAGTGGATAGCTTCGCAGCCTGACTTGAAGGAAGCTGCAGTGCATGCTTGGACTTGCTATCATACATTGTTCTTTGGCATAGTTACTCAAATACTCGCACTGGCCTTTCTTCCTTTCTAATATATCCCTCTCCACTGACAGATAACTGATAGTACTATTTGCTTCACTTGACCAGGCTGTCATTGTAGTAGCTGAGGGATATAAATACCATTTAATACCTTTTAACGTAATACTATTTGTTATGCAGACGGTATATTAATTGTAAAACTGGAATGTCTACAATTTTCATGTCAGAAAAGTTATTTAATTTTAAATTTGATTTATTTTAAAAACTTACGCCCTCCAATACTCCTAATATTTCCAGTGGGGAAAGAGGGTTATATATATATACATATATACATATATATAGATAGATATTTTTTATTTATTTATTTATTTATAAGTCATAAAGTGTGTGTGTGTGTGTGTGTGGGGGGGTATTTTCTCTTGTATCACTGGTAGGGATGGTCTAGTTAAAGGGAACATTTTATTAAAATGTATTGTCATGTCTCTGATATCACCTCTCTTCAAACCAATTTTCTTCATGCTAGCCAGCACACAAGTGCAAATACAGAGAAATGATTTCCTTGGCCACTGTAAATGAAAGAAAGGAACAACCTTAACATTTAAAAGAAAGAGACATTCACCTTTAGATGCCCTCCAAGGAGATGGACCTCTGTAAACTCTGCTGTTACTGCTATTGTGGTCACATGCATGTGTGCGGAGCTCTAAGTGTCAGGTGTCTTGGGAAATCTCTTCCAAATCTGACTTTAGGAGGAAACGAATGTTCTCAGTGAGGAGTCTGCAAGAGTGGACAGATAAATACTTTATTTGCATGACCAGTGTTGATGTGTGGAATTATTCTGCTGTGGTCTTCATTCACTTTGGAGATGGACAGCTCAGGTCCCTTGAGATGTCAGAAATGAGAATAAGTTCACCTGTCATACTTCCATTGTTAATGTGATACAGTGTGGAGCTCAGATCTGAAGAGACAGGATTCTTACTTGAAGGAAACATTGCATAACACACCTATGACCCGAGAGCCATCTACCGTTCTCATTTAAAGTGTCATATTCAGTAATGATTGAATACACATTGTGAGCATATTTTATATATATATATATATATATATATATATATATATATATATATATATAAATTAGTTCCAGATGGGGGTAATAATGCACATCGAGCCATTTAAAAAGTGCTGAGTGGTTAAAAAAGTATACTTGCTGTAGTTTACCAGTAAGTTTATTACAGCTTTCAACTGTATTTGTTTCAAAAGGCTGCTAGGAGCAAGGCAGAGATGAATAATAGCATACTGAACACCTCCATACTGTACATAAGTGGGGTTGGTGGGATTGTTAGGTACCCATATATAGCATGTTATGTGTTGGATCCTCTGCAAACATTGTAAAAAATATATAAGCATTCTGGACTTTTGACATTGTGATAACATGATTGTGAATCAATGTGACATTTCACACTTTTAAAGATTCTGGGGTACCTAATGAATCTTCCATTCCAGTTACTCCAAAACACTCTTACCCATTTAAAAAAAAAAAAAAAAGTAAATACACCATGCTCTTTGAAATTGAGTACAAGGTAACAATATCCCACTGTTCCAAATAAATAGTTTCATCTTACGATCTGTGATGCCCAATACAACTGACACTAAGCCTTGAGCAGCCTGTCCCATCTTTTGCATGTCATCCTAGTTTCTAACCTAATCTAGCATCGGCTATACCCCTTGTGCAAGAAAAACTTTTTTTTTTTTTTTGAAAAACACCAATATTTTCCAGGCCTGCAAGACATCCAGAAGCTTACTTTCAGTCCCTTTGACTTCTGTGCTCTAGATAAAAATAATGAAATAGCCTCATTATCTGGAAAGTCCTCTTTAACAGATATTTTGGCCCAACACAGCTGTAAGATATAGTATAATCCCATCTTTTCATGTTGCATCTTACATACTTATCCCCTGGGAGGAGTTATGAGATGTAACTGCAGTTCTGCGGGTACATTGTAGCTGCAGAGCAACGTGCCTACCGGCGTTGGAAAAAGATTTAATTAGCTGCTTTTAAATCCAGTTTAAACACTAATTTTGTTGTTGAGCCAGTGTATGGCAGTTAAGTCATTCAATTTCATCAAATAGCGTTCTTATATTTCACAGACACATGAACAGCCCAAGTATTAATAACTACCTTTAGATCCTGTATGTTGGTTACTTTTCCTCCTTGTGCGTTTATCAATATGGATATCCTAAAGTTCTCAACTTGATTACATCATTTATCAGTCTCTGTAGATCCATCAAACATGACATTGAATTATATTTCAATTTCAAGGTAATTTGTTTGCACAAAACAGCAATAAATACATGTTACATTATATCCTGAGTATTTAGAACAAACCAGCTATGCTTAAAGGGTTTTTTCACAGTTATTGAAAAACCTTCAGAGAGATGTTAGTTTTGCCAAGCAATACATTTCTTTTTAAAAAGGACAGAGGTTAAATTCCCTTTTATGTAGCCACAAGTTCTGGTATCTGCACATTGACTGGATATTTTTCTCTGGCAAGGAAGTTTTTAATCAGTATTCAGAATGAATGACTAGGGAAGGCAGGACATAAGTGTGTTCAGTTTTGACCTGACTGTGAACTGGACTTTAGCGGCCCAGATGTCCAGGTCTTGTAGATAATTCATTCAATCTCTATCATGCAACAGCGGTCAAAGACATGGAAAGATAGGGAAGTCAGCCTTCACCTCTCCATTAAAATACCAAATTGTCTCCTTTAATCAATCTCATTCACTTTCCTTTTCTTTTTTCTTTCCTTTCATGTACATTAAAGTCATTAAAGTCACTCTGTCTCTCATTTCCAGAGGACTGCACACTCACAAGATAAAATAGGAAACAAAATATCCTCAATTTCAGCACATTTCTCCCTCTGTTCATCTGTCATATTATCTTATTTCTGGTCTTCACTTCACCCCTCTCTATCATCTAAATTGGGTATATTTTTAGTAGAACTGTTCTGGCATGGAAGGAAAGGATCTCACATCTTTCTCTGACAATGTGCAATGCTGAGGCCTTGCAGGAAGGCTGGGCTGATGGTTCAAGCTGACAACTGCAAAAAGCACAGCCAACCACCAATAATTATATTCCATTCCATGACAAATGTGTGTGTGTGACTATATATATATATATATATATACACACATACATACATACATATATACCTACTATATATATATTTTGTGCTGAGCTGTGGTAACACACAAATTTCCCCCTTGTGGGATCAATAAAGTGCTATCTTATCTTATCTTATATACATAAATAATGTCACTCAAATTTGTAGCCAGCCTGAAGAAATATATAGCAATATCTAGGTTTGAGATCTTATTCTGCACATGCACAATATTACTCATAAGTACCCCAAAGGTGCACACACAAATTTACTCACAAAGCCTAACAATAAGCTTGGCTGTAGCTCAACAATCCATTATGTGTGGACTGACCCTGGAGGCTGAAGCACCTTTTCTTCCTCAGTGGTGGTGCCTTTGCCCCACCATCTGAGCTCAACTATGAACCTGCAAGACATCACAAGAAGAGAGAGGGTGACTTCATTTCCTAAGAGATTTGCTCAGTGTGACAACATCACTGCACAGGGCAAGTGTCTGTGAGGTGAGACCTTAAAATCCCTTGCCTTGAATGTGAATAGGGCAAAGTCTTGCCCAAATTTCCATTCCAGAAGATGACAGTAACATAACTTGAAGATTTTTTTAAGACAGATGTGTCATTAACAAAATCCCAGTTCCAGTATTTCCAGGTGGAACGTTGTCAACTATACATTGTGAGATAGCTCAAATACCTTGTTTCTGTTTGCTCTCCATATAACTGTAAGAAATGTGGAAATTACCTCCTGGTGTTGAGCACTAGGAAGCAATTTCTTTTTTTTTTTGGACAGATCAGCTCCATACTAATGCAACACATTATTGCTATGTGAAAGTTACTCTCTGCCTTCTATCTGCAGCTTTACTACACAGTACAACATCTATAAAAAGTTTATTTTTCAAAAGTTCGTTATTTGCACTTTGCCAGCTAGCACAGCACATATATTTTCTCTGAAATACACTAAACAAGTTAAAACTTCTTAATACACATGAACAATCCAAAAGTCACCAAAAAGAGGCATGTCTGCACGATGTCAGAGATTATGACAGTTCCCCTTGGCATGAATAGGGAAATGGGCACATTGCATGAGTGCACACAAGTATAGCAAAAAGAAAGACGCAAGACAAAAAAGGTGATCGAAAATGAATAACCCAAGATTGTGTGGGATTTAAACTGAGGATGAATTGCCAACTGCACATTGTTGTCCACAGAAGAGAGCAGCAGAGATAAACATAGTCCTAAACAGCAGGAACATTGAAGAGGAACAGGCAAAGCTTGAAAAATACCAAGGATTAATAGTCAAAATAAAAAAGATGTTGAAAGTGAAGGCAATGGTGGAGCCAGTGGTAACTGGAACACTCGTGGGTACGATCACCAAGGGATAATCAGTTATATCTCTTAAGTGTTGTTCAGTTCATTTTGACTCCTGTCTATACTACTATCAAATCCACCCAAAGTAACCTAAAATTCCTGTCCCAGTCACCTCTTGCGATAACTATGCATGACTTAATGGCACTATGTCATCCATCAACAATAAAACTAGCTTACAGTTGCCCTCATAGAAGAGATGATCAGCAGACTTAAAGTAATAATTGAAGGGAAAATTAATGACTTAATTGCTTTGCCAACAAAGGGCTACAAATCATATAATTTACTTTTTGCTGCTTCAATAAAGCATGGCATTTTGAACAATTTATCCCACTGAAAAAAGGTTAGAACAGCAACAGGTGTTGAACAGTTTTCAAAGAGCTGACGGGCCAATATTTTTTTCCTCCTTTTTTTCCTTCTTTGCCACATTGCTGAGGTTTAGTTTGCCAATAAGACATAAGCTATCCTCCCATGTTCTCTTCAGAGAGATGTTTTTTTCCTGGCTACACTTCTAGACAGAGCATGTAGAAACTCATGTGGCTTTAGGGTTTTTGCAGCTGCTCAAAGCAATGGACAATCTGATCCTGGGCTGCACTGGGATGCTAATTCCTGGGAAGACTAGCAAACATCTGTTTTTCAAATTTAAATAATATGCAGAATAGTTCTAAGTAAATAATATGCAGAATAGTTCTAAGCAGTCTTACACCTCTTCCCAGACTGCTGTGCAACAACTAAAATCATTACTGATGTCTTGCCTTTTTGGCATCGTATTAACAACCTGAATAATGCAAACAAGCAAACTGCCAAAATTCCTGCTTTTACAGAGGTCCTCGTATTTACTGAGGACCTTAAATCAGGCATTTTGATTACAAGCACCTACCTGGATTTTTAAATTGCTACAAACTGTTTCTCCAGTTCAGCTTGCTTTTTCTTAAATAAACAACAACATAGTGGAATATGTTCTATGTTTTGCACTTGAAGTTGTACTGGCCTAGAATAATTTCTCTCTTTAAAATTTTGGTAAAAAAAAAAACTGCATTAATGCTGCTCATGTTGAAAAGCATTGCTTGAAATCCCAGCTTGGTTAAATATTAGGCCTTTTACAACCTGTGGCTTTGTAGCAAACATATAAAGTTACAACCTTTAACTTAGCCTAATGTTGTGAATAAACACTGTAAAAGTAATGATGTGTCACACTATTATGGTCCTGTTTTTAAATAAAGCTGATGTGACTGTGATAAAGCCACTCAGGCAAGTCATGTGGATTGTAAGATGAGTCCAGTGGAGCTTGTAGTCTATTGCTGCCGCATCTCTCTCAGCGTACATCTCTGCTGGTTCAGCCCAACTATTCATACATTTAAAACTACTGAAACAGACAGACACACAGCAATGTAGAAGATTGTGATGACACTGATGGCCTGATGACATATTTGTTCCGGATTTTGTACCAAGCTAAGTGTTTCTTGCCCACGGTTGACCTGATAATGTTATTTTATTCTATGTGGATGAATTTTACTTGACAACAGAGCTTTTTTTTTATTATAAGAGGTAACAGCAAGAGTCATGCTATTTAAAACATTGTGATGAGGTTGCACACCAAAAAATGCTTGTGTCTGTTTTGAATTTTGTCGCTTTAAAAAACTTAAACAGCCTTTTTCATTGCTGTATATCAACATTTTCTTAAAGCTTGTCTTTGATCTATTTTAGGATCAAATGTTGCAGTAACTGTTTTTTTCTCTTCTTTTGCAATATATAAACCTTGGCACTGTATTTTGCTGAACGCTGCTGATTGTTCCTTGCACAGGGTCATGGAGGGAAATCACACAAGAATCAGAATTACATTATCGCTTATTTGGAGGCCACAAGGTTTCATGGGAGCCATCCATCAAATGTTTGAGGGGTTTTTGGAGCCCGCGAGGGAAGGTGATTCTGCCAACACTGCATAGTCCCAGGTAAGTTCCGCTGAGCAAATCAAGAGTGAAGCACAAATGCTCGTCTCTGAAAACGGACATGGGCAGAAGACGAGGGGGTGAAAGATGAATGCAAATGCAGCTTCTGGATGTAAAATACACTTTTAGGTGTATATTGATGTCTTAATTGACTGGGACTAGCAACCATTTGCATATTTTAGCCCTAGATTAACTCTATTTAAAAAATAAAAAAAAAAAGAGGAAAACTGCTCCACTCTGAGCTCTTCCTTGTTAAATACAGAATATGTAGATGCATAGGACCCTAATAGTCACTTGGGGCCCTCAACCTAAAACGTCATACTTGAAATATAGTATTTGTGAAGAAATAAAATGACTTGTCTTTATTTGTAGTCTGCTAAATAAGCTTCCAGTGAAGCACTTAAATTTGACCTACAATGTGTGAAATCTGTGTTCTGATCCAGAACCTGTAAAATTATGAACTCAAAATTCATTATTCGCTTGCAAACTTTCAAGTTCCCAAAAACAAATTTTATTAATGAGTTCAAAGGCTTGAAACAGGTTAAAGATGACTAGGCTTATTTTTCCTTTGTTCTTTTTACGTTTCACATTCTGTTGTGAAGATTTCATCAGTTCTGTCCTACTAACAATTTGTGGCTGCTGGAATGTAACTTTTTAGTTGCGGGAGCATTCCCTGAAGATTTTTTTTAGGCTGTTGTCAGGTTTATATAAAAATGTTCTTAGGCTTCATAAAGTTGTCTCTTTTGGTTTTATATTTGGTTCCCTAAGAGTTCTCTGAACGTTACTTATGTGATAACCTTTGCAGAACTCTTCCTTTAGGTTGTAATAACGTTCCCCTAACCTTTAAATTCCAGCTAACAAACCTTTGAAAAATTTCATAATGCTATCCTATCCTTAATATGGAGTTTCTTTTTTTAAGTCGTTAATGAATGAACAAGCAAACTCATATGTCATAAAAAGGTTTTCTTTAAAGCCCAGTGAGGAAATAAACTGTTGAAACAAATATACATGGCTGAAGCTAGCCAATGAAATCACACACGCACCGTACCAAGTCATGGCAGGAAGAAATTTGATGGGTTGTGTTTGATGTGATGGAGCATCAACAGCACTCCACCTGGGAATTATTTTAAGGAACCGGTGTGAACTGTGGGAACAAAATGTCAGCTGAAGAGCAGGGCAATCATCTTTACATAGGCTTATACCACAAAAATGCTGCCAGCAATGAAATTAGTTTTCATTTTTGCAGCTTTCTCTGCTGACTCACTTTCATCAAAAATAAAAATTTTAAAATCCACAGCCCACAAAGGCATATATAAATAAAGCTGGTTTAACTTAAATAATACAGGTTAAAAACAGTGATTTCAAACATACCGTATTTTCATGACCATAAGGCACACCATATTAAAAGGCGCAGTCTCATTTATGGGTGCTATTTTTGTATTTAACACATACATAAGGCGCACCGGATTATGGGGCGCGGGCATGGTAAAGCATACCGTTACGCTAGCTTGAAACATGCATGCTAGCGTGTGTTTTTAAAAAGGCAGTGGGAGCAAAACTGAGTTCGGTTGTACTTTAAGTATTCAGCAATGTACATAGACGGACTTCCTTGAAAATGTTCAATTTTCATTTCTTCTGCAAGCGTTATTGGCCTCAGTCGAATGGTGACTGTAGAGACGCTTCTACCAGCTGTTCTTTGATGTTTAATCCATTGCTCGAGTCGGTGTTCCAACTCGGGCCACCTCGCCTCATTTCCGCGGAAACTCAGCTTCGTCTTCTTGACTTGGCGAAGCTCGTTTTCCTGCTTCCTCCACTTGCGAACCTTGGATTCGTTGACCTTGAATCTTCTCGCCGCTTCGTGATTCCCATGTTCTGCAGCGTAGCTAATAGCTTGCAGTTTAAACTGTGCTTCGTAAGCGTGTCTCTTCGCAGGTGCCATTTTCAGGGGTCCTTACCCAAACCTATGTTGTTTTGCATAATGCACATATCGGCACTATATACCTTCTTGCGGCGTGCCTTTACCGTCTTCTTTCACACCCACACTTCCCCTTTTAACGTTCTCATGCTGTCCTCTGTCACATCCGCCTTTCCTGTATATAATCAGTGTGTCAGCAGGAAATGCTCTCAGTCGCTCAAGCGGAGGGCTCATCAAAGTTACACAACAACCTTTACAGATTTAGGAACTCGATGCACACATAAGGCACACCGCATTATAAGGCGCCCCGTCCATTTTTGAGCAAATGTAAGACTTTTAAGTGCGCCTTATGGTTGTGAAAATATGGTATATATATATATATATATATATATTTTTTTTTAACTTTACATCATATTGATGGTCCATCAATATTTAACTTGCTGTTTTTGATTTAAACTACGTGGTTGAATTAAAATAAAACAATAAGTGGAGTGTTAGGGGAACATTGCGAATACACAACAGTGCATCTATAGGACAATGTTTTCTTTAGGGAACGTTAGGTTTCTAAGGAACCATGATATTGTAACCCAGACTGTTCATACATTTTAAAAAGTGAGTTCTCTTGCAAATTTCACAGGTCTCCGTACAGAAATTCGTTGCTCCCTCTTAGAAATGTGTAAGTTTATAAAATGACAGTTTAAGAGTTTTTTTTTTCCTTCCTCAATATGCTCCCCCCCCCCTATTTGCAGGTTCACAAAGCCACATAGATGTTCTGAGTTATATGCCAGGCCATAAAGTCACATTTTCTGTTTTCTCTTGCAAATTAACAACTTTATGAAATCAAAAATATAGATTTTTTTTAAATTTGAAATTTGAGTTTCCAAATTTTTAAGTTGTGCCTCAAATTTACAAGTTTTTAAAGTCAGAAATTCAGATTTTGTCTCACAAATCTTCAAAATTCATAGTCTTTTTTTAAGTTTTCTTGCACATTTGCATGTTTATGACCTCAAAATTTTTGATTTCCCTCAAAATCATTTGCGAGTCTGCAAAGATAAAAACCATGTGTTTCCTCTATTAAATTTGCCAGTTCATAAAGTCAATCACATCGTTTTTTGTTTTTCAATTTTTTGGGTTGGAGGGGCAAAGCCTGATTTTAAAATAAAATTACACAGTTGAGGATTTTTACATCAAAAGAAGCCATTGGTTGTAATTTCACGGCATACAGACAGTATATGCATTCACATACATAAACCCACTGCTAAAATTGTTACTTGTTTACCAAAGAAAATACTTATTATAGATGTTTGTGCTTATACACTAATTTAATTGAACAATTCTTAAGTCCAGCCATAACAGAATGTCATTAGAACACGTGAGAGACAATGCAACACCAACATTTTTAAAAAGCTGCCCAATTATAGTCACACAAATGTCTTGGCATAAGCTGCATGATTGAATTTGGATGAGCTGATGCACTTCATGACCATTTCTTTTTAAAAGTAATGGAGATAGGCTTTTAGAAAACCATGCCTTGTGTACTGAGATGCTTATTAATAATGAGGCATATCCCCGACTGCACTTGGCAGACGCTGGTGGAGCCGTCCACTGCAGCCAGCCAGTCGTGAGTGTCCTAATGGTACTGTGTGATACATAACATGGTGGTGGGCAGCATTTCACACTTTAGACTTTTTTATGCCTTTGGATGGTTTTACATCACGTCCGGGTGCGAGGCGCCAGTTGAACACATTTACAACTATTATCCTCTTCATCTCAATAAAAGTTTCAATTACGCGACAAAGATGGGATCAGATAAATTGGCCATGGTGGTGAAATACTGTACTAATATACAGGGAAAAAGGAAAAAAGGCAGAGAGGGCAAGAGAGGCAATGGGTGATTCACGTGCAATGAAGCCACCCTTATGACCAAGTTGGATTTTGCTCATTAGTGAAAATCTCTGCCGGAAATGATCACTAACATACACTTCCCAATATGTGCACACCCTGAAACATAAGTTTGCTCAAACTGCAGCCTTTAATGAAATTTGTGTTAATGGTGTAGAACAGAACCACTTACGATAAAAAAGAAATTTCTGATGAATTTGAGGAAATCAAGGATTGTATGCTGGGTTATTGCATGATGCAAGTTAGCTGAAGCAGACATGTGAAAGGAAAAGACCACATTGATATTGGCAAAAGACGTGTCTTTTACAGTGCTACATTAATTTTGGATCAAAAGATGAAGATATGCAGTGGTGTGTTTCACCACATATACAGGTAAATAGAGCATGCCCACTTATCTTTCAGTCAACATTCGGTCTCTTCAAGCCAAATTGCTCAAACTTCTCTCATTGGATGGTGAGGACATGACCCATCCTAGATTGCCTTTAATTGGCTAGTACTCATGGTCTTTGTTGGTTAGATTGGTTAGGTTTGGACATGATTCCTGATAAGCCAAACAGAGCCACTGTAGGGCAGGTCATACCTGGGAAAACAATTATTGCTGGTTGTTAATTTTGTTAGTTTCCTTTAAATTATGAACATTTAACACTAGAACCACTGAGGTAGTTTTACAGAATGTTAGGGGTTCATCACTCCCTAACTTTTCCTAAACATGTGCATTTTATGTTCTCTCAAGTTTTGAACATATAAAAATAAAATTCACACCAGCTCTGCACACTTATTACTTGGACCACCACAGTGGTCCTTGTAGATCACCATCATTTACACTGCAGGTGGTTCAGCTGCAGAGTTATTACTAAATTGGAGATTTTTCATTTTTTTGGTACGCTTTCTTGGGCCAGTGCATCCTCCAACCATCATTTTGTCCTTAATGTCCTTGTATTATACTGCATATCCCGTTATCTGAAATTGCTGCAAAAATAAGGAATTATATAACATTCCTATTGACAGCAAAATCAGCAGCTCAAGAAGCAAAGCAACTGATGACATCACTACAATAAAATGTTTAAGTATCATTATTATAAAAATGTGACAAAAATACTGTCAACCCAATAAATCTCAACAGAATTGAAAGAAATTAGCTTTATCCATGAACATGCCCACACCGTCTCCTGTGTGTGGACTGTGCGTTTTGCAGGTTTGTTACATATTTAGTTTGCCAAAAAAAAAAAAAAAAAAAAACATGGTTTGGGAAGTGTAGTGTTATCATGAACATAATTATACATTTTGAAACTTAATTCTTTCACACTTCAAGGCATAATCAGTTCAAAATTAAAAAAAAAAAGATATGGATGAGAGTGGACTTGTGGTATTGTGCAGATTATTGGACTAGATTCTGCTGGATGTGCAGTATTAGTACAGAAAATATAAGCACTGAAGCTCCTCAAGCTGGACCAGTGTCCAGGTTTTCTTTAGCAGTTGCTGTTTTTGAGTTGTGAGAATATTTTTTAACCCTGGAAAATCCAACTACCCTTTTTTTTTTTTAACATTGGGTTTCAGCAAAAAATGGTGGTCAAATTTGACTCCGTGGGTTCTCCAGGGTTAAACTCATTCCTGGAGTGCAGCTCCCTTGTGCAGCAGTTTGGAAGTTTGGCATGTATGATCAGCAATGGTGGAACTCCGATGGCTGAAAGCAGCTGGAGGCTGTGGAAGCTGATGCCCAAGAGACGTTGAAACTTGTACCTTCTCCTCCAGAGGGTGATAGTAAGGGTATGGGTGATGATGGATACTCCTTGCCACAAAATTTCTTGGCATTGTGGGGATGATGATGATACTGCAGCTTCTGCGATGTGTAGTGGCAGCATTTTTAAAAGTTGGGACAAGTGATCATCTGTGGTATGCTAAAATGAACTAGGAATAGTTTAAACCATCATTGAGCATAATCAATCAATGCTACACGCACAGCATTTATTGGGATAAGTCACCTGCATGTTATTGAAACTTTCTATAAAAGTTTAGTCATACATTACGTATCCAACTTGTTATGAATATACAATGTGAACACCAAAAATTAGAAAAAAGAAATTGATAGTTTAGCGTATACCAATGTTTTAGAAAATGTTGATCCATCACCATACACTGGTTAACAGGGCCTTAATATTATTCGTACTTGTATTTCCTTTCTTTGAACACCAGAGGCATAATCCTTATTTCATTGGGGTTAATGGAGAGAAGGCCAGAAAGGAGGCATTGCATTAAACCATGCACATTTAGTGTGTATTACTTGTAAAATTTCCTAACAAATCTTTCACAGCCTTTTTAATGACTTAATATGAAAAAAATGAAAACTTAGCTAACAGCTAACTTCAAATGAAGATTATAGAAGTCAATTTTCACCATTTAATAAAGTCAAACCTTATAAATGTCAGTAATTTCAATAAATGTTAAAGTTTTTTTATTAGCTAGCTAAAGGTTGTGTCCATGTAAAATGGCCTGCGTCGCAAACGAAAGATTTTCTGTGGTAAGGAAATGTTGTCAAAGTGTTGTATGATCTAGTAAAATATATTTACACACCTTTGTAACCACTTCCTTTCATGATGCCATCAGACCCATGTTGCAATCTTATGGTGATTAATCCAGTTAGGTCCAAGAGTATTTGCACAATTGCAGAGGTTTATCAGAGGTTTAATGACTAACTTCAAATCCACAGTGGTGGTTTATATATACATAAACAAATCAAGGTGCAATCATAGTGTAGATTTATAGCTTTAATTTAATGCTCACTAAGACAAAAATAAAGAAAAGGAAATTCAACTCTAATGATGTAAAATTCTGTGGCTACTGTGCTGGGCAGATAAATATCCATTTAACAATTGATACAACTTGCTGTGAGGATCCTGGGAAGACTTGAAGTTGATCTAAAAAATACTGCATTGCTGAAAATTTGTTTGAAGGAAAACCTGAGAGAATCATCCCAGAATTTCTTGTTTTAATTTTATGTAGGGAGAACCTAATTAAAGAGTTAAAACAAGCACAATCCCTGCAAGATAAATAACCAGGAAAAATGTGGTGTGGGTGGAGGGATGGATGAAAAAGAGCTCCTTTTATGAATGGCAAAATACTTGATATGCTCTGATGATTAAACAGTGATTACATGATGAAAGGTCTTATTGTCATCTATTACAGTTTGTTTTTTTTTTTAATGGTCACAATTAGTCTATGACTAATTAACACACTAACAGTATGCATTAAAAAAAATCTTAATCAAAACAACTGCTAGAGTCCCAGCCTATTAAAAAAAAAAAAAAAAAGAACTCAGCCACTTCCATCCCAACCCAGTATTTTGTGTGAAGAAAGAATCTGCACTGGACAAAGACAGTACATTTTTAGTGCATTGTCACAGACGCTCTGATGCCTTTGGAAAATGATAAAAGACGATCCCTCAGTCAAGTTATACCCTGCACGTCCCTTAGGTCACCAAAGAATTCAGTTTTTCTTTTCACTGTGATTGAGTGGATAACATCTTAGCAGAGCTGGAAAGTCCTGCTAATAACCACCCCTTCCAAATATCGTCAAAGTGGATGTCATTAGTTACAGCTTCAGTAACAGAATAAAGCAGAACTATTATTCTGGTATGGAAAAGAAAGGAGGGGGAAAAAACGTAATGAGAATGAATAGTAGCCTAAACAAAGAGAGGCTTAGAACTTGGAAAGGACAACTGCACCGCCAATATGCATTTACATGAGGAGCACATAAAATCAGTTCATGTTTTTTCCATGGCAACCTCTGAGAGGAGTAGTCGAAGGTCGCAAGTGATGGTTGACATCATAGACATATCAAATATTCAAGAAACACAAAGTCTGGTGGAGATGTTGAAAAGTGAGGTGTATGGCTTCTAAAAATAGTGGCGTCAAAAACAATTTTAGTTATGTAAAAGAAATAAAAAAACTGATTATGAAAATTCATGTTTTATTCTAGCTGTCTGCCTTACAAATGTTTCAAGTGAGCTTGGCAATTGCAGCTGAATGGCTTGGTCAATGAGAAGGGATAACAGAATTTTTCCTGACTACGTCCTGAAAAAAACCATGGCAACAACTTAACAACAGAGCCAAGTTGTAGAAAGACAAAAATCTGGGAGCTAAATTTGATTATGATCCATTTTTTAACATTTGCATTGATGCAACAGATTATTTTAAGGCTGTGTTGGTGCACAGATACTGCAGTCAATTCCAGTTTCCAGTTCGGAACTGTGACTTTTCACAATGTGGTTATTGGCTTGAATACATATTTTTGCATAGACCTGCACACATGTTGTCCCCAGAACAGTTCCAGACTCCATATCGCGAATTCACATCCAAGATAACAGTATTTGGGGGCATTTTTTCCATACTTGATCAGGTAGCAATATTTTAAAAAGTTTGAGCTGATAAATTTTGAGCATCAGTTATTGCTGTATACCATCATTCTACAGGACTTGAAAAAGACCAAGAAGAAATAGCAGTGTGAAATTTGAAAATGAGGAAAAGCAGATTGAGCAATCCTGTTTCTTGCCATCTGTGTTGACACACAAACATTTTGATGGCGCTTGTCAAAGCTCTCCATTAATACAGTCCCCCCTCTGCAGAGGTCTGTGTTTCAACGTTGTCAACTTGAGAAGCATTAATCAGGATTTAGAGCTCAAAACTTTTGGAAAACTTGACTTTTGAGCAGATAATTAAGACCCAACAAGGTAGAGTTACTTTCATCTTGAATATGCCTTGTTGTGCTGTTAATTGTACCAGCAGACTGCTGCGACTAGCTCTGATTTTGCATGGAAGGATCCCAAGATGAAGCATAGCTCAACGGCAGGAAGCAGCTGCTTTCACCCACGGCCCAAGCTGACCGGAATCCGGCCGGAGCTGACTGGATTCCGGCCTCAAGCTTGTCAGTTGCTAGACCTGGCAGCGGTCATGTCACTGGATTACATTTGTGTCATATCAGTCACTTTTATGATTTAACTACATACTAAGAAGCCCAACCATTTCAAAAGTCGCCTAAAAGTTGAAAGTATCAGGGGGTTTAGAGGAGGAATGGAGATTTCTTATGGTTTTCAGTGCACTTAAAAGTTCATGTTGTATCTGGAGAAATAATGTTTCATCTAAACAGGAAACGACTAATAATAAGCAAATCTTTGCAGAGTTAACCCATGAAAATTAACATGGTAACTTCACAGATGTGCTCTGCTGTAAAGATAGAGATTTTAATAAGAGGATTCTATGTAAAATGTCCATACATTTAGGCGGGTCAGTAAGAGACTTCTTTTCTTCTTCTTTGTACGTGTCGAGTTCATTTAGCTGGATTGACATAACAGCCTATGATATCAATCAATCAATCAAACTTTATTTGTAAAGCGCTTTAACACCCATTAGAATGACCAAGTGCTGTACAGGTACATGCAGAGATAAAATATCCTAACAACTATAACATTTAAACTAAATGAAACTAAAAAAAAAAAAAAAAAAAAGTAATCTCATTCTTGCACATTTAAGCTGCTATTCAAGAAGAAGTTTTATTAACTCCTGGGGTAATGCTTAGTGATTCAGTCATGAGATGTCTGGCCACCAACTGAATTGCAACATCCACTCATATTTATTTGGCAGTACAATGTGGCCAATGAAGCATGACACACTTACACAAACTGTTTGTGAAGCAATATCACTATAATGATACACTCATTGCTACCCCAGGTTCCTCCCACACCCCACTCTATTTGTGTTTTTTCATCGTGGGGGTTTAAGCCTTTGGGAGTGGGCAGCAGTGCAGTGAGGAGATGAGGAAGTTAGGAGGGTTGCTGCCTGAAGCAACCCTGAAGCTGCTTTGCATCCATTCTGTTCACAGCTACTTCTGCCACATTTCCTGTGCACAAACAAATGCAACAACATAAATGGCTTCACGCAGAGATGCGCTGAAAAAGTGCATTACCCCCTCGCCAGACCGACTGTTGCTCCATTTAGCCAGATATTAAACAGTTTTGTGCAAAAGTTGCCGCCCTTTCTTTATTTTCTTTTTTAAAATTGTTCCTTTATTTGTTCATTCTACGAAAATTAAGGTTAAAAAAATGAAAAAAAAAAATGAAATGGGTAATATCAAGTACCCCTTTAATGCTTCCATAGGATTTAAGAGAATAAGTTGCAGCCATGAGAAGAGCTGATCATCAGCAGGCGAACAGACCTCTAAAAGCAGATGTTTTGACAGTTTCCTCATCTCGAGCATCCAGGTCTGTGGTATGCAATGCCAATAAGGAAAGACATAAGCAGTGGTCTTAGATAAACAATTTCTCTGGCAAAATCAGTCAGAAAAGGCTTATAAAACAAGCGAGAGACATGAGTCACAAGTGGAAAGTATTCATAGCTGTTGTAAATTTTCTTGAGGGGAATGTTCCAGAAAATGTATTCCAATATCAGGCTTTGCAATGATCCAAGTTATACATGTGACTACAAAAGTTAAGAATTTGTGTCTTTTTAGTAATTTAGGGCTTCTGGACATGCAGCATGTCATCAGGAGTGTATCTGAAATAATGTCCAATGGATGATTGAGACCAAATTGGAATAATTTGATCCTAATACCCAGCACCCCGTTTGGCAAAAACCTGGACACCTTGCAGTCACCGAGGCAACCATGTCGCCTTCTCCATCCTGGAATATCTAGCAGCAAATGTGAGGCCATCTGTCCTACAGCTAAAGCCAGGTTGAAAATGTTTCATGCAAGAGGACATTGATCCAAAGCACATCAGAAAATGGAGGTCGAAATGGCTCAAAAATAAAAGAATTAAAAAAGAGGGAGTACTAATTTTGCATGAGACTGTATGTTTTTCCAACTAAGCAGTGTCATTTCTGCTAAAGCTAACTGAGAACTATTTGCTAAATAAAAACATTCATGAGTGTCATCTACTTGGACTCAAATAAAAATGGACATTTTTAGATAATGTTCAACCAGGTCCTATCAGCAATGCATAAGAAGCCACAACATTTGAAGTTTTACACCATGTTAATCATTTAATAAAGGCACCACACAATCAGAGACCTGATTATTCAGGAGCTTTTAAATTCAGAGTATTTAGAAGTACTGAGCTATAAAAATCTAGCATCTTACTACAGATGCCTGAAATGGCATACATGCTCAAACCAAAACTAGCTACAAATGGACACACTATTGTTTCACGTAACTACCAGCAGTCACCAGCTGCCAAATCAGCAAGACAGCTCCCAGCACAGGACATTATGTGTCCGCCTGCACACGTCTGTATATGATGCTTACCCTGATTCTTCTCCCCCCTTTCTCCCCGCTTTTACCCCCCGAGGCGACATGTGGACCCTGGTTGTGCAGTTCCAGCTTTGCTGTCCGTCAGCATGCAGTGGACAGCAAGCTCCTCCATCAGGGAAACGAGGACCCAGGCATTAATGAGCAGACAGTGGCCCCGATTTAACAGTGATGCTAATGGATTTCTACAGCTCAGGAGGAGAAAGGCGTCCCTGTGGGTTTAATTCAAACACAGATCGGCAACAGGAGGGGAAGTGATTTTTGAAGGAAGGGCTCTTTTGAGATAAATAGAGGAATGGTTGGGAAGTTGAATAGTTGAAAGGTGGTCTGAATGGAAATTTCTTTTTGTTTGATTTTGATTCGGTTCGAAACTTTTATTTTTTTTAAACATGGATTTGTTAGACAGGCCATTGTACCAAAAAAAGCCCCTTTTGTCTTGTTTCTATGCACCTCTGTGCCCTCATTCACTACATCCAGAAGTACAATTAAAGCAAAACAATGGTTGATAATAGACTTGATATGTTTTCAAAATTTTTTAACAGCAAAAAACAACTCACAAGACCAACCACACTCCAACCAAAAACTAAGCAGGTCTGAATCTTCTGGAATAGGACTATGCAACTTTGCTTATTGGGTAGGTAGCAAAGTCCTGCCTTCCAGCTGCCAATCAAAGTATATAACCTGCTTTGCAGCATACATCAAATTGTTTACTCATGGAAACATGAAGCTGTCAAACTTTTTGTTCTCCAAACCAACACAATGGCAGAGCCAGCAAAGAAAGTGATGAGGGTTTTGTCAAAGGAGGTAAAGAAAAGACAGAAAGTGCATGAGAGTCCAGTCAATATTGAACCAATTTACACTGCAACAAGCTGAAAGAGACAAAGATGACCACTTACCCTCCCTGCTATTCGATTACCATCTTTAGTTACAGCATGTTGCAGATACTAGATGCATTTCAAAACAGGAATATGTTGAAGGGCAGTTGCAGTAATCATTTAAAGGATTCACATTATTTTGCTTTTCTCTACAGTGTTGATGGTGCAACCTAACAGCCCACTAACATTGGATCAGCTCAAGTATCATACATGCATACCGTATGGATGGATAGATAAAGCTATGCTCCATGATGTGAAGCACAATCCTCCAGAAGACTCAACAAACTGCAGTTTGTTTGTGAAGATTACTTGGTTGTTAAAAATGCCAGAATCAGCCATCATGACAACCTAAAGACCCTTCCTTCACATCTCCACTTATTCATGAAGCTGTTCAGTGTTTTTCTTTTGACAAAGTAACAATAGTTGGACATTGTTGGTACCTGCATATTCACCTTTCTGGGTTTAAAAATAAAAAAATAAAAAATTACAGCACCAACACATTGATTGTTGCTGTGACATCTTGCTTTCAGGCTGGTAAAAAAAAGGAACTCAATTGAATCTTGCCTTGAATAAAAGACATTGTCAGTCATTTCTGTTTTGCTCCAACCAACACTTTTCTGAGGAGCACTTTAAAAGTTTCTTTGTGACTGATATGCTATAGTAAATGAAACCAATGATTTGGCATGTATAGTAATTTCTTCCATTTCTGTGACTGAAATGACAATGTTCTGCAGGACAATGTTCACTACCAACACGTGAATGTTATGGGATGTCTGTTGCTTTAACAGTCATATTACTGACTCTTTGACATGGTTGCAGTTTACCAGGTACTTATCTTCTGTTCATTACAATTTAAAAGTATGCTGAATTGAGGAAACAGGATAAACAAGATTTTTTTGTTTGTTTGTTTTTACAAACCGATTTTAGTTTTATCCTAAAATCTGTTGCTTTGGCAGGCCTGATAGATTTACACAAAATAGTATTTCCCAAAATGATCTCTGCATATATTAATGGTTATTACCAAATTTGCCAAAACCTGAAAGCCACATAAATACATAGCCATCTTAACAGTTTTTTAATTAAAAAAAGTACACACATGTAACAGTATTTAGAATCATATTGATGCACTGCACAGCATAAATCCCAATTTCATTGCCTAAACAGAAATGAATTTCCCTCTCCTACTACAAAAAAAAAAAAAAAAAAAAAAAAATCAAAATAGCAGAAGTAGAATAAAAGACCTGCAGCTACATGCCAGATTTCAGATGAAGAAAAATTCTTTACAGGACAAGGACTGGAAAAGGCCTTTCCTATATTTTATATATATACACACACACACACACACACACACACACACACACACACACACACACACACACACACACACTGTGGGATCAAATGATTAAAAAAAAAAGAGATGGATGTAAATTTACTTCTCATGTAAAAAAAAACCAAAACAACAAACACACACACATATATATATATATATATATATATATATATATATATATATATATATATAT
>JAOWBL010001675.1:0-14915 GCA_028564865.1 Zenarchopterus dispar
AAATGCCGTATGAAAAAATCCAGTTAACCATTAGCACATACTTAAACAAGGTAAGTAGTATTATATTAATAATCAGTCACCAGCAGGCGTGAGCACCTCTATAAAAGCAAACAGCTGCTGATCTGGATCATACAGGTGAAGGTTAATCTTTCCGGAAGTCGACATCCCAGCAAGATCAGGCCGTGAAGCCACCAGAGAAATTTACAAACAGCAATCCACAAGAGCTCTAGATCCTTTAGACATGTTTTTTTTTTTTTCGAGTCAAGCTTTATGTCATCTGTCCATCTGAGCTTAAAAGGCTCCCCAATTCAAATTCAAAAACACTTTATTTCTCAATTACAAGACACTGTTGTAGTGTTTGCATTGTTGTAGCATAAATAATGTGTGCTGGAAAGCCTCGGCTTCAAAATAGTGACGTCTTGTTCTGGCACTTTCTGCTCACATAATTCACACCTGCAGTTTTAGCTTCCTGTTCGCTGTGAAAGTACACAGAAAATACTCTTGAAGCACCAAGAGAGGATGTCCACTAACAAGTTGCTTATATTTTACTCGAAGGTTCCATCTTTTAAGTCAGTTATGAGCAAACACTGACCTGTTTCAGGGGGGTTATAGATATTCTGATGATGAACCCTCTGCCGGACTTGTCCAGCTCCAGCTTTGGTCTCACCTGCTGAAATGAGATTCTCCCAGAAGAGTTCTGACTCGTCAACTTCTAGTTTAACAGATTCTTGTCTGGCGTCTGAATTTGTTCATTTGTATTATCTGCCTCTTTAACTTTCCTCCCTTGGACTCCAAACTTCTGAATGAAATCTGAATTTGTCATCCCAGAAAAACCGAATGGCTTGGAGGTGGTTTTATAGCCTTTATGTTCACAATGCTTGTGCAGAATTTTCTGACAGTTCTGTCATGTACTTCCTCGGGTCCATATTCAGCACAGTGACAAAAACAAAGTTACCACATTTCACTCATTGAAGAGACAGATTGATTAATAAAATTATTTTCAACCTCTCCTAGGGATAGCAGCTAATTTGGACAGACCGGTTTTAAAATGCTTATCTTTAAAACCACAATCCAAGAGCAATGTCTGACTTCCATTAGTCAGTTTTAAGTCAATTATGATTAATATTTGACAGTTCCATGTTCTTTCAGTGACCATTATGGGTCTTCCCCTCAATAAAGAAAAAGTTAAACTTTTAGTACTCAGTCCATCCTCTTCCTTCCCTCCAGTCCTTTATTTACTGTGGGTCCGTAAAACCTGTCACCAGTCAGGATGTGTGCTTTTTTTTTTCTTTTTTAATGTATTACTGTTATTCGTCACCATCAATGTGAACTAGCTGCAAAAACTTTAGAAAGAATATTTTATTCGTGCAACCATCTTTCACACCAGGTGAAATCCAGCCATTTCACTGAATTAAAACTCTTTGCAACATTTTCATAAAAGATACATCGATGGAGTGTCCAACATGTGAATTTCATCTCTCCTGATCGGACCTGTGAGAGACCCCCCAACCCTGCCAGTCATTAGGGGCTACAGTATTGTAGAGGATGGATGCATAGAGAATACATATATTTAATGAATACAGCAATCAAATAAACATTTGCAGTGCAGTGTGTTGTAAAAATCAATTGTTTAAAATAAAAACAAAAAAAAAAAAACCAAACACAGAAGCAATATACTGGTAAAATAGCTTTAATAATTAAGTGTAGGTTACATGTAAAACATTTCACACATAAGAAGTAGTGGCCTACGTGATTTTTCATACTGCTTAATGCAATCATGATCAAATATCACAAAAATAAAAATATAAAAGAAATACAGAAGCTATGAATATGCAGAAACAGAGTGTAACATGATATTGCACAACAGACAGTTATTTCATATAGACAGAAAAGTCCCATCACTAAAGTAATGCCTACTCAGCTATAAAGGGTAAAAGTGAAACAATCCTGTGATATCCATAAATATCTAACACAACTGGACTAGCCGTCCGCCTTAAAAAAGAAGTTCTACTTAAATTTTAAAAGAGATAAACTCTGTTATTGGCAACAGATAAAAAAGTGTGCAACAAGCATTAAAAGGTGCAGCAAGTATGAAATGTTCCTCGAATTATCTAAAAACCAACAAAGGAATGTACAATAAAAAGAAAACAAAAGTTTCAATGTCAAATCAAACCAATAGCTTAGTGGTTTTGTTGACGTAAAGAAAGTGCTAGCCAGCGGTATGGACCAGCTGTTCTTGTAACATTCCTTTATCCCACCAGAGCTGAAATGATTCATCTCTGGTGATTGTAGCATTCGATTTACCTTTATACATTCAAGTGAAGACGTTACATTGGCCGAGAGTGTACCTAGTGTCAATCATGTGGACTACTGATCAGACCTGGGCTGCTTTCACATCTGTCCTAAGCCACCTCCCAACAGCAGGCCAAACATCTGGAACCTTTGAGGCGCAGGATCTACTTTCTTGAATGTGTTTTGTTGACAAAAAAAAAAACCCCAAAAAGCTATCTGACCAAGCAGGTATCAGCTCGTGTAGTTGCTGATGAGTCATGAGGGAGTGTCAGAGTAACTGTAAGGCTCCCGATAAACAAGACTGTGAATCGCACCCTCTGAACAGCACAGCAGTTGGTCAGCTTTGAAAGTAGCAGATTATGAAAGCAGCCTTGCATTAGGGCGCAAGATTGATAAGCCATAGATGAGGTCTGTGGCTTAACCTCAAGGCCAAAGGACTGTCACTAACATCTCCACCCGTCCAAAAAAAAGAAAAAAACAAAACTAGGCTCAGTATCAGCACTGCTTCCCATTTGACAAATAAAGGTCTGAAATCTAAAGTTGATGTTGAAACTCTCTTTTAGATTAGAAAGTAAGACACTATTGTCGTTAACGTTTCTTATTTTTTAAGCTAAAACACGTAACACTAGTTGTCTCACAACTGTGTCATCACACCATATAAAAATAATAACAGTAAATACTTTTTTCGTATAACACTTTTCTAGACAATGTTACAAAGTGCTGAACATAGCAGCGGAGAATTACAAAAAAAACCAATAAGATACAAGAAATTGTAGAGCAAATTCTCATCAATAGGAATAAAAGAACAGATCAAATCAGAGTTAAAAAAAGACATCTGATAAAAATGATGGAAAAATTGATAATGATAAAAAGAATGTGTTATCTATATAAACCCCTCTCCCAACAAACTACGTAGAAAAAATTAGTATCAATAAAATATGTAAAAATTTTTACAAAGATCCTCAGACAAAGCAAGGTTTTAAGAAGAGATTTAAATGGATTAAGAGCTTTTGTGTCCCTGGGTCCAGCAGGTAAACAGTTTTATAAGACTGGAGGCTCAAAAGGAAAAAGCTTGATCTCCCTTGTAACAAACTTGGATCTAGTGGTAGTTAGAGGGGCACCAACTCTGGATCTCAGTGCTCAGGGCGGCACGTACCAGGTCGACAAGTCTGAGATGTGAGTCGTGCCAAGGCCACGGAAGGTTTTGAAGGTGATTAGTAGGATTTTAAAATCAATACAAAATCTAACAGGAAGTCAGTGAAGGGAAGCAAGTGCATGGGAGATGTGCTCATACTTTGTTTTGCACTAGTAATGAGTTTTACTTCAGCATTTTTAATTATTGGAGGAAACAGAAGAATCTTGACCAATACCTGAGTACAATGAACTAGTCATTAGTAATTGTTCTGAGCTGGAAAAAAAAAAGAAAAAAAATCAAGACTGAACTACATGTTTAACCTGAGCATCAGAACGAAGCTTAGAGCCAAATGTTTCTAGCAGTTTATCATCTGAGAGATCATCAAGACTAAAAACAACAGAGCTTCTACGGTTGCTGTTGTATAATAAATATGTCTTATGCCAGTGGCTGACACGTGGACTTACTGGTGACAAGCTGCCCCCATTTGGTAGTATCAAGAAGTCAGTCTCAGGATGTTAGAACAGAGTCTCACTGCAGTGCCTTGTTCCTGTGGTTTTATTGTAGTAAATTAGGAATCACCAACCCTGCTACTGTCCTGCATGTTTTAGATCCTAAAACATGCAGGACGGGAGCTCTTGAGGACCAGGGTTGGCGATTCCTGATCTAAAGAGGCCAGCACAGACTGTTGAAAACCGCTGAAGCTGCTGGTGCAAAATCGCCTGGTTACCTGAGAAGACCACAGGTATTTGGTCAAAGTTGAAGTTCTGCCGGCTCCGACGCTCAGTCTCCTGGCTCCACCCGCCAGAGTGAACCTAACCATCCTCCAGAGGAAACTCATTTCAGCCCCTTGTACTTGCGATCTAATTCCCCGCCCCACACCTCAGACTCCAAGATGCTAAAATCTCATTCTAGTTCCTTAAAACGCAGCGGGAAACCATCCCTGTGCTTGTTGGAGCTCTTCAATAAAGCTCAAGATACTTAGTTAATGAAATTCCAAGTCATATTTTAGTTGTTTGTTGTGTCTGTTTCTATTTTACATTTTCCAAGTTCACAGTTTGAACAGACACTTTTCAGAATCTTTTTACATAATAGTGTAAAATGTTTGAGAAAAGCTAAAATCAAAAGCAAATTGATTTCCTTATATTATAGACTAAACACGGGCAGCACGGTGGTTTAGTGGTTAGCACTGTTGCCTCACAGCAAGAAGGTTCCTGCTTCGACTCCCATCCAGGAGTCTTTCTGTGTGGAGTTTGCGTGTTCTCCCAGTGCTGCGTGGGTTTTCTCCGGGGACTCCGGTTTCCTCCCACAGTCCAAAAATATGTATTTGAGGTTGATTGGGAACTCTAAAATTGCCCATAGGTGTGTGTGTGTGTGTGCATGGTTGTTCGTTGTGTATGTGGTCCTGCGATGGACTGGCGACCTGTCCAGGGTGTACCCCTGCCTGTCGCCTGCAGTGGGCTGGGATAGGCTCCAGCAGACCCCTGTGACCCAGAAATGGAACAACGGGTCAAGAAGATGGATGGATGGACTAAACACTGATAGATGCCAATACCTTTACCCAGTTTCAGGTCGAGGTAGTTGTGAGATTCCAGAATCCCACAGCTCCCTCTTTATCTTAGCCGGAAAGATCCCAAAAATTTTGTCCCCTTCTTTGAGGATATGAACCACTCAAGTATCATTTTGGTTATCCCTACAGGAAGCTAGGACTCCTCCTCTAAATTTTCCAGAGCTTGGTAGCGGTTTTGGAACATGACTGACGTGACGGTATGTCTGCGTTGAGGCTTGGCAGCGTTTGGACGAGGACGGGACAGGCTCAGAGAACGAGTAAGAGGGTCACCTGAGTTCAAAGCTGAAGCGTCACTGTCCGTCAGAAAAGCAGGAGCACTCTTGTTTCTGTGATCTTTTGTGTGTGGTCTGGCTCTTGGGCTTTGGCTGGAAGCAGCTTGATTTTGGTCTTTCGCCTGAGGTAAGTTCTTCTGGCTGCTGGTGGATGCGACAGCTGGTTCTGGCCCGCGTTGGAAGGGTGGATCGGCTAATTCTGTTGCATCTGCTGAAGACCCAGCTTCAACTGGAGGCCGATTCTTTTGCGAGACATTGTTCTGTTCGTGCTTGAGGCCTTTCGGTTTTGGAGTTTGTGTTAGTCGATGGATTTCCTCATCTTTGGCTTCCAGGATGGACTTCAGATTTTCATTTTCTCTCAGCAGGTTCTCATATTCAGGATTATTGGATATGCTCCATCGTACACCTTGGTCAGGCGACACAGGTAATTTTTGTTCCTTCACTGTGTAGAAAGAGAGAGAGAGTGAAAAAAAGATGACCACTTTTTCCTTACATTTTCAGTAGAACCAGAATATACAATAAAAGACTGATTAATGCTGCATTTATCCAACCTTTCTGTTTATTGTTTTTTTTTTAAACTACAGATTTGGTCTTTTTTTCCTCTCTTGTTCTCATTAAAACCAGAAAGTTGCTGCATTTTATCTAATAAAGAGTAAAGTCATCAATTTAGAGGATTAAAACACAAAAATACAAAGGAAATTGCAACTGCAACTCCACAAAGCAAACTGTTTACTTCTGATGTACAATTTTGTGCTGATGTTTGATGGGATAGATGTGGAGGGTTGGGCTGCTGTCTGGCATCTATGAGGGTGACTGTCAACAAATTTTGCAGATAATGAACCACAAACAAGTAGTTCGGATAACTCACCGACTGTTTACAAGCTCATCTGGTACAGCTTTGGGTTTAGATTTTACTGGATGAAAGGACAGACTTTAGCTAACAAAATGCTCCTTTTTGTTGTCTATTATGTCATCAAAATAAATTTCTTTTGTTTATGGACTTTTGGCAAGACAAAACAATTCATAATGGTCTTTTCTGCTTTCGAAATAAAATAAAACCAAATTTACGGTAACTATAAATTAAACACATTTTTTCTTTCCTTTAATAAAGGATGCATATGCAGATTTTTGAATAGCAGAGACCCGGAGATCATAACTGATCTGCGCAAAAGCAACCGATTCAGACAAACGACGTTAAAGGTTTGCAAACAGAGCCAAAAACCTTCATGGATGTTTATAGATATTTCTACACACATAAAGAGTTTTGGAAAGGGGAACATCAATCTGTGAAGCTGAAATTATAAATCTGTGGTCTTCATAAGATATGAATACTTCATCTAGAAGTTCTGCAACAAGTTCTGAAGCAATTTTAAGACTATCTTTTTCTTTTAATCAAGAACTTTGATGGCATCATATACTAGAGAACATGACATGGGGCTATATTTTGCATTTTTCATGACCAATAAATACAGAAAATAACATCTGGTCTCAAGAAGGTTTGCATCTGCTCTTCAGAGGGAGGAAGAAATGACTGAATGAAGGAATTCCTTACCATTGCAGACCCGTTTCTTTAAAAAATATTTCCAACATACAGGATAAACTACTGCACATGCAAGCAAGGTCACTAGGACAGTGACAATTACGGGTATAAACCAGGATCCCATGCAGTTTACTGTAAAAAAAAAAAAGAAAAGAAAAGAAAGAAAATCAAGAAAATATGATACAATAATTACATATGTAATTTCAAAAGAATTGCTGATTCATTTCTACTCTATCAGCACAGTTTTACCTCAATTTAAAATTCCCAACCGTCATGACAAGCTTCAAGAATAATACAGAGCAAAACAGAATATATTACAATCAACACCGAGGATCAAAGTAGTCGTACCAAAGAAATGTTTCGGTTCAAATTATTGATTACAATAGAAACAAGGTGGTAATGTTTTTAATCCACACACAGGATATAATCTCATTAAATCAACTCTGACTTGGATAAAATAGCAGAAATTGTTAAGGCATAAACATAAATACAAGTACCAGGTCGTCTAACCGATGAGTGTGGGTTTGTTAAAAGCTCCAGTACCTGCGACGTGAATCTCTGTAGCCCTGGTCACGTTGAACTGCTGCTGGTGGACTCTGCAGGTCACTCTGTCAAGAAAAGAGACAAGAGGAAGTTCATTCATCCGCATCGAGCTGCTCGGTCACGAAAAAAGTCAGAAATCGTGATTCTTTTGGTCAACAGTTAAATCACGATTATTATTCCTTTTGAAGCAGGTTGCATTTATCAAAACTGGCACAAAATGGGGGATTTTTGGTTGTAAATCTTTTAATATGTGAACAAATTAAAACATTTTGGACTAAATAAAAATAGGTCAAGCCAAATGGTGGTAGAACCGCTGAAAAAATACCTTAACTGATTTTGGCCAGAAACACCAGAGTGAAATGTTAGATATTACATAAGAAGCACTCGTCTATGACTAACTTGAGTTTATCCCTTAAATGTGTTTTCCATTCAGAACAAAAGACATAGTAATACTTATTTCCCACCTCTATTGCATTTCTTTCTTTTTTTTTTTTTTGAGATTGTTGGGAGCCAAAAATTAATCACAGTAAAAATTCAAAAAAATTACAGATCCCTACATTCGTCTTCAGGATTGTTTGGTCCTTCTGAGTTACTGTGAGTTTGCTAATGTGGAGGTACCGTTTTGAAAACTTTCTTTCCTTTAGTGAAGACATAACCAACCAAACTGCAGGGAACAAGTAAAGGCTGAATAAGTGAAATCATACCTGTTGGTGGCACTCTGTATCTTCACTCTCCTGATGATGCTGAAACACGGTCCAGCATCCTGAGGTCGTTCAGGCTTTTCAGCAGCCATCTCTCTCTCCTGGTCATCAAGAAATGTGAATTCAGGCTCCGGGGCCCAGCACTTCACCTCACACTGGACAGTCAGGTCACCGGTATCACTCTCAACCACAGTCAGATTTGGCTCAGACGCTGCAAATAGTAATAATTATTTTTAAGACATGGAATAACATTTTGCTCAATATTTGGAGCTCATGTTTAAAGTTTTTATTTTCTTGCATGGAAGGATTGAACGCTCCACTCTCAAAGAGTCGTGTATAGCCACCCAGCTTTTAGTCATCAGAAGAATTGCACTGACAGCAGGACCTTGAGGTTATATATCCCTTTTTTTTTTTTTTTAAAGACACCAAGAAAGACCAAGTGCAAAAATGGTGAATCCTAATGGACCAGTTCAGTAGTGGGTACTCTGTACGGAGACCCAGAAGCTCAGAACTATGGCTTGTTGACCTACCACCATAGTTCTCCTACTGCTTGAGACAAAAGGGGTGATTACAAATCCCTCCATCTATATATTTCTCATTTATTAACATTTTTGAGTCATCAGCTACCGCAGTGTTTCTGAAATCAGGTACCCACTGTCCTGCATGTTTCAGATGTTCCAGGACATTTCAGGGATAATGTTTAGCTTGTCGTCAAGATTTGCACAGGTCTGCAAATGATGAATTATTCTGAGAAAAGTGAGTTAGAGGAAGTACACATATAAAACACGCAGGGGCTGAAAAACACTGGCAGAGACCACTGTACATCCAAGAAATGTTAAGACATACCCACAACGAGTTCCAGCTTTGCAATGGCCTCGGGTTGTTTTCCTCGCAGGATCTTGCACCAGTAAGTCCCCTTATCAGAGAGCAGCAGGTTGGAAATCCGCAGAGACAAGTTTCCATTCAGGAGATCGTTCATGATGAGGCTTGTCCTGTACCGGAAGTGTGGATTCTTTGTGTCAAACATCTCACAGCCATCCCGGTACAGGAAGACAAATTTTGGAGCGAGACCTTCCTTGGACCACTCCACTGTGGGAACGTCATGACTTGAAGGGATGCTGCAGGGCAGGATGACAGATTCCCCTAAGAATGCAGTTATTCTCTGTGACTCGACATCTGCTGAGGCCTGTCCTGGAGGGAGAAAAAAACAAAACAAAAAAACACCACCACCATGGCATTAACTGAACATTTCCTGCTGGAAATTAAAGCAACAATTTGTTTCATTTAGTTTCAAATAGCATCTAAAACTGTGGTGTGATTTTTTTTTAACTCAAAAGTATAATAAATAGTTCATTAAATCTAAAACCTAAATGTTACACCTTAATATTAAATGTTTAATCTAAATTCTACATACAAAAATGACATCTAAACGCGAAATCTAAATATAAATGTTCACTCTGAATATTAAATTTAAATTCTTTGGGTAAAATGTCCTGTAAATGTAATAAAAAGTGAGAGCACATTTTTAAAAACTGAAAGCAAATGTGACAAAACATTGCGATTGTGCGTGAGCGCCGTACAAACAACACTCCATCATTTTTTTTTTTTTTACGTTTCTACGGCTGTGACGTCATCATCTCGTGTTGAAATGTCTACTTCTGCTTTTTGGTGTAGCCTCACTTTATTAAAATATTAACAAGGGTGTCTAGAAATTTCTCAGATTTTTAGGAAGGCAATTCGGATTCGGAGACTTTTAAAAATAAGAACCTAGGCATTACTTATTCATTCATTAAGTCGCTGCACTGGCATTTCAACCCGGAAGCAGCGAGTTCAGGTCAGGTTAAGATGCCTCTTTTCAGAAAGGACATATAAGCTGTGGCGTCGTGTACCAAAACAATCGAAAGCAAAATACAAGCAAGAAGTCCGTGGGTGTCTTACCTAGACAGCCGGACACGAGCGCGGCGACCAGCAAGTGACGTAAACACGGGACGAACACGCACAAAAATGAATGGGTCCATCTGTAAAAGACTCCAAAGTTTCGGAAGATTTCTCGAACTTGTTGCATGTTCGCGACAACCTCGTCTCACGCTCTTTCCGCCTCAGTCATAAACTGATCTAACTTTTGTTTGCACGCTCCGCAGTCGTATTCCGCAGGCATAAGAGAGGCAGGAAGTGATTGTTAAGTGGGCGTGTCAAGTTAAAAAAAAAAACTGTATTGAGCAACGAGGTTAGTGGTTATACCACTGTTTCCTCATAGTAAGAAGGTTCCTGGTTCGACTCCCGGGCCCGACAGGTGTCTCTGTGGGGGTTGCATGTTCTCCTCGGGTATTCTGGAGAGTTCTGTCCTAAAACTTATACGTTATGGTGATTGTAAACTCTAAATTGTCAATGATTATGAGTGTGCATGTTGTCTGCCTGTATATGTGTCTGTAATGGTGACCTGTACAGGGTGTGTCTATTGCCTTTTTTTTTTCTTTTTATAAGAAACCAAGAAAGACCAAGTGCAAGAATGCTGTGTCCTAATGGACCAGCTGAGTAGAAGGTTCTCTGCGCAGAGACCCAGAAACTTAGAAGCATGGTTTGCTTAGTGAAGCATAATGGGACGTGAAGAAGTGGAGGACATAAATCTGTTACTCCAAAGAAGAAATCCCTGTATGTTCACACGTTAGGCCGTTGCTTAAAGAGTTTGATTTTTTTTTTTTTTTGATGTAGTATTGGGAATAGTACTTTATTGCCTGGATACTGATGGTACTTTTTCATGACCTGAAAGAGACTCCAGCAGATCCCCCCCGACTTTGTAGAACAGTGGGCTTCAGCCTTTGTCCTCAAGATCTGCTGTGCTGGAGCAACATGATTGACTCTAATTCATGGTCATCATCTGGTTGTCATCAAGGTCTGTCCAAGTCTGTTAATGACACGGTCATTTGTGTCACAAATGTTACCTATGCACTCTGTCTTAACTGTACCCTGTTAGAGTTATAATAGAAAAAACAACAACTTTAAAACAAAGAAATTTCCCTCAGCGAGGAACATATCTTAAATTGTAATGCAAAGCATTGTCAGAATGTAGACCGGATATGTCATGCAAAACAAACTTACAAAAGTGTCATTTATAAGCTCTGACAGAGCATCTTTATGATGAAGAGAACACTTTGATCCATTGATGAATCCATGACCTCCCACAAAGTCAGCTGGCTTCCTCTCCTTGATAGCCTTGTCCGGCAGGGGCCACAGTTTCAGAATCAGAATACTTTTATTATCCCAAAGGAAATAGTTTTGTTACAGTTGCTCCATATCAGACACAGTAATTACTAGAAGAAAAAGAAAAAGCACACAAGTTAAAATAAAATAATTTAAATAAAACACAATAGCATAAAAAAAGCACAACACCATTTGTCACGATGTTCTCTGTCCTCTCTGGACAGATCTTCAGCAAATCTCAGATGATTGTCTTGCAGGTAGGAGGAGGTTTTGGCAGCTTTCCACAGAGTAACTTTGCAAACCTCTGACAACGGAAGAATGACGCATCAAAGCTTTGTGTTATTTTGCTGTTTGGCCCCATGCCCGTGTACAGTGTCAATGATGTCAGGCGGCCTTTTTTTTTTTTTTTTCTCCTTCTTCTTTGTTTGTTCTGGCAGAACAGATGAGCCTTTGTTAGCATTCTCTGGCATTAGCTTAGGAACCTTCTAGTAACGAAAAAAAGATACCAGAGCTGTGCATCATTTTCTTTGTTACGTGCTGAAGAGATTGTGGGGGGACCCAAATGCAGGAGACGAGAATGGCAGGAGTAGAAAATCAAAAATCCTTTAATGAAGGAAACACAAGCATGGATCCAACAGAACTCAAAAAATATCTTCATCCAAAAACAACTCAAAGTTGACGGATAGTACGGACTAGGAAGGAGCAAGGGAAAGACAAGGCAATATATACAAACAGAACTTAACAAGACACAGGGCAGACAGGAGCAACGGAAGTCCAACTATAACCAAACACAAGAACACAGACCTTCAAAATAAAAGAGGAACAAACCAAAAAAACTGAACCCAAAACATTCTTGTTCTAATAGTTGGACCATCGAAAGCAGGAAACTGGGAATTACTTTCACAAAAAAGACTGAATAACAACGTTAGTTGTATTTAGTCGTTACAATAGTTACTGCCCTGTAATAATCTGTTCACCAGCTAAATCACACCCAGCTAGTCAGGGTAACTCACATTTAGTGCTAGCTATGAAAGTTATGTTACGATTTAAGTCTATGAAACTTTATAAATCATACATTCTATAACACAGATGGAGATTACAGCTGAAATTGTGCATGCCGCTGTAAAACTAAGCAGAGTGTGAATATTTTACACAGGAGGTGTGCCACAGGAAAAAAAAAAAAAAACAATTGTATCCATCTCTAAAGAAAAATATTTCTAGTTTTTCATATCATCTCCATCTACTTTCATACAATAACAATATGTTGTTGTTGGTTCAAATATGCTTGTAATGGAATAATGTCCCAATGAAGCTTGGATTAAAGAGGAGTTTTGAGGAATGTAAAGAAAGAAAATAAACTTGAACTCCTTTGTAAAAATGTCTCTGTGTAGACTCTTCCACATCCCGTGTCTTTTCATTGTGAAGGTCTCCCAAAAATGAAGAGTTATGGAGGAAGTGGGAAATCACTGTGAGAAGAGAGGGATATAGGAGCAGTAATTCCTCTGTGATATGTGGTATTATTATTTTTCACCTGTAAAGCATTTTTGAGCATCTTAAAATGGGCCACATAAAATCCATTATTATTATTATTTTATCATGAAGCACACATAAATCTCAATTATTTGAATAGTGTAAGTACCCAATAGTTAGTAAATATCACACTTTGCCACTATGTTGTTCTTTTTATGAATCAGTATTGAATCATATCTTGCTCCAGCTTAGGGGTTGGCAACCCTGGTCCTAAAGTAGGGGTGTCCAAAGTCAGTCCTCGAGGGCTGTTGTCCTGCAGGTTTTAGGTGTTTCCCTGCTCCATCACACCCAGATACAAGTTACTGTATCATTGACAGACTTGTTCAGACTTTGATGGCTACCTGTTGACAATCATTAATTTGAATCAGGTGTGCCGAAGCAGGGAAACATCTAAAACTTGCTGAACATTGGCCCTTAAGGACCGACTTTAGACACCCCTGATCTAAAACAGGCAGGACAGTGTGCCTCAAAGACCAGGTTTGGGAACACATTCTGTATGTACACCCTCCCTCTCTTGCTTCATCACTATATGTCTGTTTAGCTCATCCTCCCTCACTTCCTGTGGATGAAGTCATGACCACACTTAAAAAGAAGAGTTTCACCAGAATGAACAGAAAAGTTAATTTTTCCTGCATCGAGGAGATGAGATACTTTACATTACTGAAGCTGAGTTTTGTGATATAAACTTGATCAAGATCAGATTTTCTGTTGGTGGAGGTCATGGATTAACAACACTCACCGTGCAGCATCGATATCAGTGAGTATGACACAGAGAGGAAGAAGATGAAGAGTCTTTATTGATGCTTTATGTGTATTTTCCATTTATCTATAGTTCTCTATTTATTCCACACCTTTGACTTTAACAGTTATAACCAGAAGTATTAATAAAAGTATTACTTTGACTGAAATCTGATTGTCCTGGTCTTGTACAATCAACAGAGGAGGAAGTGTTTTTTACCAGGAAGAGACATCCAGCAGAACCAGATAGAGGGAGTGGTCCATCTGCTTCGACTAGTTGAGGAAGAAGAAGTACTGATCTGTAAGACAGCATGTGTGTGTAAGATGATCACATTTTTACCAGGAAGACTGTTTCTCTGGTGTTTCATTCATCATCAAATACTCACTGACATTTGTCATCACATTTTTGGAAAAACATGTAAAAATGTGAGTTTTTGGAGTATTTAGAAATATTGTTGAATGATCATGATTAAAAATATAAGAAATACGAATACTAATGTTTCCATCCAACACCACTGAGTCTCAAAAGTGTTATGTGGCCAGATAAAATTTTATTGATATTTAATCGGTATTTTCATCAAACTAGTTTAAATTCCCATCATTGAAATCAGACTTCAAGTAGTCAAATATGAATTTCCCTGCTTTGGGATGGTTAAAGGCTTGTCTTGTCTTATCTTATTGTAAGTGTTTTACAAAAGCCAGAGAGAGTGAAACAAGCTGAAACTTGTCTGTGTGTGTAAATAAATTCATCTACAAGTTACTAAATAAATGAACTAACATTTTACCTTCTCAGAGACAAAAAAAGATGTCCTCTGTCTGAGACGATGGATAAATTGTGGCAGAAAAATGACAGACAGACTTGATTAAAAAAAATAGTCCACAGTTCATGAATCAGTAATGTCACATTTCATTTTCTTCCTTTATTTATTTTTTGTCTTTGTGTAATTTATTTTGACTAAGTGTTCAAACATGAATGCTCAGACTTTGGAGGTTTCTCTGGACATCTAAATTTGCTTGTTCTCTGTGGTTGTTGAATGATTAATTATATATTATAATCAGACAGAAAAAAACTTCCCATCACAGACAATCCAACGATATCTGGTCCACGTTTCCAGCAGAGGAAGTGTTCACATGTCAAAGTGGGCTGTGGTCAAAGTGTGTTTAGTTGTGTTAGTTTTGTCTTAAAGGACGTAAACAAAGACAGAAATATAAGTCAGAAAAAATGTCACATTTAGTATTTACAGGACGCATGATGCAGAGTTAGTTTAAAGGTTTCTTCTTGTTCTTTGTTTCTGTTTGACTGTTTTCTCTTTCCACAGAGAATTTCTGGTGAGTGGGAGATTTGATGATGAAGATGGGACACACTTTGTTCTCTGGGTTCTTCTGTGAGTATGTC
>JAOWBL010001676.1:0-14914 GCA_028564865.1 Zenarchopterus dispar
ATTGATAAGAGAATTGATAAGGAATTGGATTGATAGGCAGAATCAATAATGGCATTGATATTGATAAAAACTTATCAATTCCCACCCCTAGTTGTGCCAGTTTTCTCTGGTTGTGGCTTCAGCATTTCTGTTGCCGGTTCTGCTGAAGAAAGCTTGTTGAACTTACTTCATGGTTCTGGGTGTCAACTTTCACAATGGACAAGTTAAGTTCTGAAGAATTTGGAAAGATTCACATGACATTCTTGTGTGAAAGGACCTGCTTTTTGAGAGGTCAGTTGGCAGGTCATTGCCCTCCTCTGTGTTCTTGAACAGCAACCCTCCTGAAACTGATTCTGCTGTCCCTTTCCAATGCCATGCACAGACACATTTATCTTCTTTGTTTAGCCCATCTTTTATCCACTATTTGTCACGGTAAAAAGGCAACAAGGCTGTGGGCCTCAGGTTTTTTTTTTTGTTTGTTTTTTTTATTTGCCTGGCTGGTGAACCGACAGCTCCTCTCTTTCCACCTCAGTGTCATTGAATGTTATCTTCACAGGTGTTCGAGCCGACATCCCAGTCCCATCCTCCGAATGTGAAGCTGTGTACCTGAAAGCTGGGAACAATAGCATCTCCTGTTCTCTTATCTTTGCTTCACTCCTTTATTGAAAAAGCTTACCTCCATTTTATATTAATTACACCAAAACAATGATTTCAGCCAAAGATGGGCTCCGTAGCTATTCTAGAACCACTTAAACAATTCTTTAATCTTGCTTATGAACAGAGAACAATGAGGCTGTTGTTCTGCAGTGAAGGACAAGGAAAAAAAACTGCATTTAAATGACACTAAGATAACAGGCAAGCAGCCCTGCAGTGACTCAAATAATATCTCAAATCTGAAATAAGTTATCTTTTTTAACATGACAAAAGAAACACATTCTGTGAAGGGATCAGTGGATGAGTGGCTGTGCATGTTCCTAAGTGAAGGTGTGAATGAGAGCAGATGGTTGTGAGAGTGTCACTGCAGTCAAACTACCTCATTATCCACAAAGGTGATAAGACTTCTTAATCCCTGAAACAGGAACCTGATCTTTCAGCAATCCCTCACTGAATCCAAGTGTAGATAAGGGCATACAGAAAGAGGAGCTTGGGGTTGGGGGCACCCACCCCCAACCAACAACCAAAAGTTGGTGATACAGTGATGTGATGTTTACTTTTTTAAAATAAAACTACAATTTATTTAACAAAAATTATACAAAAAATTAAAAAAGACAAACTGTTGGCAATACTAAGTGAACACTGATTAAACAGTTGGTGGATCTACTTTCAGTGAGTCTGCCCCTCTCTCCCCCACAACCCAATTTAATTTGCAAAAACTCCCTTGGAGCATTGACCCCACCCAATGAAAAGTGGGCAGGGCCAGACATTAAGCTAAGATCCACTGTTCAAAACACTGAAGACAGTTACTGTCAGTTACTTCCCCTGGTAATCAAAGTTGGATCCAGAGGATTTTAAACATCCATTTGTGCACGGTTCTCTGAAGGTCCAAGGCATCTCAGTCATTGTTCAGGTCTGGACTTTGACCAGGTCATTCATCTTGATTATTTTATTTTTTTAATCCATTCTGATGTAGATTTGCTGCTGAGTTTGGGATCATGGTCCTGCTGTTTGACCCAGTTTCATTTCAACTTTTAGACAGATGTTGTGTTTGGTTTCCTTCGAACATGGTTCTGGACATGAAGACCAAACATCTCTACTTTGGTCTCATCTGTCTATAGGACATTGTTCCAGAAATCTGCTGGTTATTCATATGCAGTTTTGTAAACAGTTGTGGTTCCATGTTTTTTTTTTTGTTTTTTTTTAAGACAGAAGAGGTTATCTCCTGGAAACCCAAACAAACCATCCTGGTTCAGAGAGAAGATTGGCCATTTTCGGTTGCCGCCTCTAAACTTTGGATTGAGCTGTGTCTGCACATCAGTGAGACTCACTTCCTGTTTTTAAATCCTCTCCTAAAACCTCTTTTTTGGTATTTGCTCACTTTGAAACAACACTTTTCTCTGTATTTTTATTTGTGGTGGGCTGACACACTGTTTTAGGTTATTTTTTCTTATGTCACTTTGCTTTTAATTCCAGACAGGCTAGTGCACACCTGTTCAGCCTACATTTTGTATTTTTATCATTTGTTTTTAACCGAGTTTTGAGGTGTTGACTTTTATTGTTCCAACTTGTAATTTGTTTTCTCTTTCCATCTTATTCTTCTGTTGTTTTCTTGTCATTTTATTCCCTTGGCATTCAGCACTTTGCCCAACTTTGTTGTTTTTAAAGTGCTCTATAGATAAAATTGAGTTACGTTCTTCCAGTTGTGATGTCATGGATTTCAACATCTAATATGCTCAGTGAGCCTGCAGGATCTGAGCTGTAGCTCCTTCAGTTCCTTCTCATATTTGCATCCTCTTACCTTTGGTTAAATTTGTTTGGACATCCAGTCCTGAGAAGGTTAACTTGGATGTTTTCCACTTTAGAACAATGAGTGCCAAATAGTCTGTAAATTGTTTTATAACTCTTTCCAAATTGATGTTGCAGCACATTTAGTTGTCTGTCATAGTATTTCTTTTCTTATCTAGGGCCCAAAGCAACAAGAAAAAAAAAATACACCAGGTCTTAGGAGGTTAATCCCCACCTGAATGATCCAGAGAAGTCAGCTGTCAAAACTTCTGCTCCTGTAAAGGTGCTAACACCTGCTGATGATCACTGATGATGATTAACAGCTCCTGACTGCAACGTACCGATTCACATCCTGTGGAAGTTTCAAGGGGGACTTACGGTTACCCACATGAGTTCTGTTTAAATTTTGCATTAATTTTCTTAAATAAATAACATGGTGAACAGTTATTTTGATTCTATGTTTTTATTATGATTTTACACACACACACACACACACACACACACACACACACACACACACACACACACACACACACACCAATCAGGATTTAAAGACGCAGTACTAATCATTGCATATAACTAAATGAATCATTTACACTAAAGCCAACTGGATGTAGGGGTGATGGGTGGGAGGGATGTGTGTGTGTGTGTGTGTATATATACATATATATATATGTGTGTGTGTGTGTGTTTGTGTGTGTATAAATGAAATACAGGGATGTATATATGTATGTAGGGATGTACTCAAAAAAAAGGACCATGATGATTCATTTTCATCTTATACACAGAGAAGTCACACAGAAGTCTCCACCCTCTTTGACTCAGTCAGCCTCTCCCACTTCCTGTTTGCAGAGTTCAAACAGGCGTCTCTCCCAACTGTCAACTGTTAAAATAGCAGGAACAAAAAGTGTTCAGGACTGAACCGAAAACACTCTGACTAAATAAATAAATAAATAAATAAATAAATATAAAAGTAAACTCTGTAATGTCATCATTAGAAAATTGTTTGTCTAATGCGTTCAACTACAGAGACATGCAAACTGAGATAAGTAATGGCTCTTGGAATGGCCACAAAGAGACACCCTGAAGGAGTGGTCAAAAATGAGAGGGCAATTACCATCAATTATTCCTTTTGAAAAGCCTTTTCCCTGTCTAGTTAACCTCTCACGCCTTCTGTACATAAGATGCTTACATCACCATAGAATCCTAAGTTATTTTCAGTATTTACAGACTGGTTAAAATGTTCCATTATAAGTAAACTAAACCTCATATACTGAGAGGGTGAAATGTTCCTTTAATATCTTATTTGTTCCTTTTCCTTTATTGGTGTGCAGAGTCTGGAAAATGACTGTAAACTGAAATAATGACTCGTGACCATTTTACGAGCGGCAATGTTTGTGCTGTGACTAATCTACTTTCAGCCATATAATGAAATTGGCCTTCATTTTCACCGGCCACCTTTTATTTGCAACCGTCAAGCTGAGCGCCGATCAGCCAGACGAAGCTGACGGAGTCATGAGGTGGAACATGCATCATCAGCTTCACCCTGCTAGTCTGCAGGATATTATCAAGGAATTCAGAAAGCCTGCTGTTCACCGCTGTACTTAAATACTGGCTTTCTGTATTAATTTGCCATAACATGTGCTCCAATCTCCATCAAAGCCACAAAGACAGACAAATATGGTGTGTTTAAGCTGATAATACCCAAACAATCATGATTTCTTCTGACTTTATTAGACACAGCCATTAAAGCTTCACAGTTGTGGAGTAAAAATGAGTGGACCCATCAAATAATTATTTCAGGTCAAGCCAATCGGAGTCACTAGTTTGCACATCTTTAGTACAATTAAAGAAATGAGTTTAGAGTTGCGGCTAGAGCATCTCTGATTGACAACATATCATCAAACATTTGAAGTTTGCTTTGCATAAGAAGCATCTGCTGACATTTCTGAAGACAAACAATGAAGAGAAGCTCACCTGCAGAAGGCTGGAAAGAGAAACAGATTCATCTCAGAGTGTTTAGACATTCATCAGTCCACAGTTACACAAATGGTCCAGAAATGAACATCATTTAGAACTTGGTTGCTCTTCTTAGAAGTGGACGTCCAGCCAAGATAACTCCACAAACACAATCCTCAATGAGGATAACCCACGAGGAACATCTAAAGGTTAGAAGATGTCACTGGAACTTGAAACGTCGCCATTCATTTGTCTACATACAGAAGTCACTGATTAGACAGAAAAAAAGATCCATGCTTGACGTTTGGTAGTGAACAGCTGTTACACAACTATTCTGGAAAAATGTGTTGTTATGGACTGATGAAACAAAGGGTTAAATAGTTCAAAGAATACTCATCACTCATCACATGTGGTACAAAAGTTGCACATATGAGCCCAATGGTGAAGTACAGTGGAGAGAGCACCATGACGTGGGTTTGCTTCACAGCCTCACAGGCCGGACCTCTTGTCATTATTGAAGGCAGAATGATATTTGTGGCATAATGTTCTGTCTACCAGATGAAGTGTAATAGAAATCAGGTGGGACAATGAGTTTAAATATGGAAGCAGATCCTCCATTTCAGAAAAAGAAAATCTAGTTTCTGGAGTGGTCCAGTCAGGGTCCAGACCCCAACCTCATAGAGATGGCGTGGAAAGAGCTGTTCATGCCAGCATCCTACAAATGTATCTGAGATGAAGCAGTTCTGGAAAACGTGGAATATTCCAGAACTTCTCCTGAAGCAGCTCTGATCCAGAGGTCCTGGGAGATCTTGTTGAAGTCATTGCTGCTGAAGGAGCATCAAGCAGCTATTAACTCGCAGAGTTCACCTACTTTGTCCCAGTTGTACTGTTTTATGGGTAATAGAAACACAAGAAATTATAATGACTTTTATGTTATCGCTTCAGCTATATTGTGTTTGCCATTGTTTCTTAGATCAAATTCAGATTACATTTTATGACAAATAAAAATCCACAAATCCAATAAATTCCAAGGGTTTCACATATTTGCCACTATATACACATAAAACAGAAAAAAAAAATCTTACAGACTCATGAGAGACTTTTTTTTCTCTCTCTTTAAGAGTTTGTGGGCCTCGTATACACCACAGGTCCTAACCCTGTCAGTCTGATTCAGCAGATGACGGATCCCAGCTCTGGGTTTTTAAGCTTCCAGAAGCCTCTGTAGTCGCCCAAATCACTCTTTTACAAGCTGCTGCTTGTGCAACTGTGGCTTTGCTCTCAGTAAAGTTTCCAACTGCTACTGGGTGAATGATGTGGAACATTCACTTCTAAACTACCCATCTGGTGAGACAGTTACAAACTCATGCTCTCTACCTGCTGCACAAATGTAAAAAAAATTATAATAATCCCAGTTTAGTTTTGATGCTGTTATGTATGAGGCAAGAGGAGGTGACTTCAGTAGCTGTGGGGGTCATTAAAGCGAAGTGTGTTTGGAAGTTGAAGTCATTGTGTGTTCTTGTGTGCTAGGTGACCGGCTTGTTTTTGTGAATTGGGGTGGGGGTAAATCAGACATTGGGGCTTGGTTAGTCTCACCCCCACTCTGTGGTCTCTGGGTGTTTAGTCTCAGAGGAAGACGGGCTTGACTCAGGCCCCCGTCCAACTCCTCTATTTTACTGTTGGAGTCATTTGAGGCCCATAAGAACCTTCAGGAGCATGAACTTACTTGTTTTTATTTAATGGCTGGTGATCAAATTTTGATGGCGTTGCTTATCTCATTACTTTACTCAGTAAACACTAGTAAACTTTAATGTAAACAGAGTATTAAAAAATACATTATGTTTTATGTTCAAGAAAATCAACCAGTCTTTGGAGCTGGATGTCTCCACTGGTCAAAAGCATTAGCTTCATGAAACTAACAAAAACATGAAGTTTTACATGGAAATAACTAAGAGTTTTTATAGTTTATTTGGTTTAAAAAGGGAAACTCTTCATTAAGATAAACATAACTATTTAAGTGATGTGTCCAGTTGAAAGAAGGAAAAAACAAACACACCAATGTAGTCCTCCAACAGTTATTAATCAGCAGTGAAGCCCTTGTGACTTTTTTTTTTGGCAACACTCTTCTTGTTGTTCCTAAGTCATCTCTTGAGAGATCTTAGCCCATGCTGCTTCTGAAAACTGTTGCACATCATTTAAATTTAGTTTTAGAGTATGGACATTGACCTCAAGCTCCCTCCAAAAAATCTCAATAGGATTTGGAATCTGAGCTCTGAGAGGATTTTTACATACTTCAAACAGTTATGGATAAATTTAGATGTGTCTTTTGAATTGTTGTCTCATTGGAGGATCCAGCAGTGACCTAAAGCTAGACTGGCATCACAGTTTTGTTTTTAATTATTACATATCTGCAAAGTTTTCTTTTTTCATGATCCTATTCATCCAAACAAGATTCCCTGCACCTAAAACATCATTACACTGCCCCCACTATACTTTTTTGTGGGAACTGTGCTTTCTGGACTTAAGGCCCCTCTCTTCATTCAGCACATAAAAACAGCATCCAGGTGGCCAAGTTCAAAAGTCAGACTTCCAAAACTCATACCCATGTTCACAGGGAAACTTCTGCCTCACTTTGATGTGCTGCTGCTCACCAACTAAGTTTGTTGTGGATGACAACCTTGAAGGCTATGGTGGTGAAGAGCCCTTTAAATTGTAACAAGTTCATTTTTATTTCTACAGGGACTCTAGCAGTCACTATTTTCACAAGAAAAAGAAAGACATCTGCAAAATAGATATGTTTCCATTTGATGTATTTTGTATTTACATTTCCAGCTTTTGCAGTTTTAAGGTTAATAGAAATGCTGATAGATATGGGCTATTTTTTTAATGTCTTTATGAATTGAGCAGCTAATAGGCCAGGACTTGATTCCTAGTAATGACATTTGCATTTAGAAGCTGCTGCTGAAAGCAGGCTATCCTTAAAGAGAAAGCAAATCCAGGGAAGGGAAATCCAGGGAAGGGATAGGATGATCACAAGATACTTGTCTTGGTGAAGACAACTTTTGGTGATGTACAAAACACCATCTACAGGGTCATTGTGAAAGACCACCATACAGTAAAAAGAAGACTTTACCTCTCTATATACCTATACACAATTCACCACAAAGTCCAAATCACGTTTAAATCTTAAGAATAAGATCAGATTAGATTAGCCTAAATATAATGTTTAAAATCATACCAGTTCTTGGATAGCAATCTGTAAGTAGAATAAATTTAGTGTATACCATTATGATGGTATCAATCCTTCCATCCATCTATCCATCCATCCTTTACCACTCATCTGGAGTTAGGTTATGGGGACAGTAGCCTAAGCAGCGAAGCTCAGACTTCCCGCTCTCTGCCCATGTCTCAAGCTCATCTGGTGGGAGGGGTGGGGATTCCAAGACATTCCCAGGCGAGCCAGGAAACATCTTCCCTCCAATGTGTCCTGGGTTTTCACCAGGGTCTCTTCCCAGTGGCACATGCCCAAAAAACCTCACCAAGGAGATGCCCAGGAGGCATCCTCACCAGATGCCTGAGACACATCATCTGGCTCCCCAATATGTGAAGGAACAGTGGCTCTAAGCTGAGCCCTTCTCGGATGACTGAACTTCTCCACACCATCTCTAAAGGAGAGCCCAAACAGAGAAAACTCAAACTCAGACACTTGTATCCATGATCTGCTGGTTTAAATGTGCTATATAAATGAAGACTTGGCTTGGCACCCATATATTATCCAACATCCATCCATCTAGCAATCCATCCATTCATCCATCCATCCACCATCCACCATTTCTTCCATCCACAAACCAGTCACCAGTTCATCATAGAACCATTTGTCAATCCTTCCTTAAGTTTTCTGTGTGAACAGTATCAAATTAAAGATGAAAGCATGCACTTTAAGCCTCTAGAAATAATATAGTTGTAATTTGGTCAATGGCTGAGATAAAATAGTGTCACTCTTCAGAAATTTCTAGCCTAGCTGCAAATCACTGATAACAACTATCAAATCACAGTGCATGACATTGTGGTTTGACTGAGATATAACACTCTTCATTAACCTCAATTGAAGCCAATGATTATACTACATTTGACTAAGTAATTAGTCTGGCTGAAGCTTGATGCGTATCCATGTGGGGACCCTATTCATAGCAACTACCTCTCTACAGATTTGGAACACATTAACTCACCTAATCTCCACAGGTAGAAAAGATATTTCTGATGTATTCATGGTTAAGTGCTCATGTGAAAATGTGCCTGTTGTCCTCCTTATTACCCATCAAAGCTTTCTGTGACCTAGTAAAGCTTTCCACTGTATATCAGTGTAAACATGGCTCTGGAGTATTTCTTTTTGAAAAATGCTGGACCACAAAAATCGATCTCATGGATAATTATGTCGAAATAAGTTCAGGCTGCATGAAGAGGCCTCCTTTTCTGTCACACTAAAACCAGTTCTGGTCAGTCAGTAAAGTAAAAACTGCTGCATTTGGATGCACTAGTGAAAGAAACATAAACACAACAAAGGATGATATTTTAGCGGTGAAAAACTGAGTAATCCTACTTGAATGTGATCTTTCTTTTCCCCTTGGTTTACTGGTGCATATACAAGTTTAAACTGGTTCCTGTCAATTTTCAGGGACACTTAGCAGACAAAATTATTCAAAAACAAAATATGGAGCTCAGACAACCTGAATTGTGTAAAAGTTTCTAATATTTTTAAGACTGCAAACAGAAAGCTACTGGAAGACTAAAAAAGTGGTTGTTGTAACTGAGAAAACACTTCTGGTCTTGAAAGTTAAACCTGTAGTGGATGGCTTAGATATGGAATGTTATTGGGCTTGGTTTTAAATTTGAAAATCTGATCATATTTTATGGGAAAATATATACCAAACTATAAGTTTGTAAGGGTTTAAATGCAGTTGTCCGTACTTTGCGTTTGAATAATTTTATCAATCTATCTAAAGTCATCTGAAACATCTTTTAATGATGGTAGATCATTGTATTAGACAGAAAGCCTCAGATTTAAAAAAAAAAATCATTGTGCCATTGCTTGTTTTTAACAAAAGTTGAGTACATACATACATACATACATACATACATAAATAAGTCTATTTATTTACTGACTGATAAATAAATAAATAAATACATACATACATAAATAAGTCTATTTATTTACTGACTGATAAATACATAAATACATACATACATACATAAATACATACATACATACATACATACATAAGAGCAATACTGTGTTCCCCCTTCTATGTCCATCGGACTTAAAATGGTACATTGGACTCATTGGCTGCTAACCACCAGGCCTTGATGAACTGCTCATCAGCAGGTGTGCAGACATCTTGGAAATAATCCCAAACACAGCAGCAAATCTACATCAGAACAAAGAAAAATAAAATAGGTTTTTGAATTACCTGATAAAAGTCCAGACATGAAACTGGTCGAGATGCTGTGGTGGGACCTTCAGAGAGTTGTGTAGAAGTGAACATCCAAAAACTTCAATGAACTGAAGCTACGATGGAAATAAGAACAGACAAGGGTTCGCTTCGATGAGGTAAGAGATGACAAAGTTAAACAAGAAACAGTTATTTCAATGAATTGCTGCTTAAGGTGGATGTATGAGCTGTTGAATCATGTGAACCATGCTCATCTGATCTTTTTTTATTTGAGCTTTTTTGGCTTCTTTTTGTTAAATAAATGATGAAATAAATATTGTGCACATGAATTTGTACTATCTTAATACTTCACCTCTTACTTAAACTCATTATGATCATGACTATCAAGTTTGTTGAAACCAATCAGTGGAATAACATTGGGGCTACAAATGGGAGCAGGCCACTGCAACCCAGCATGTGGACTGTGTTCATGTCTGCTGAGTGATGACTTGACGAAATGCTCTGACAAACCTGAAGTGTCTCCAGATGACAAGGGAACTTGTTGTTTTGTGAGAAAACCATCTTGTCTTTTGTTTGCAGTTTCTTTGGAGCAGATAAGGATGAACCTCAGCCAGACAAACTGTGTTGTCTGTCGTTGTCTCTTTGTGTCCCTGTCTTTCTCCTTCACATCCAATCTAGGTCCAGGAGCTGATGCACGTTCAGGCCCTGCTGCACCTCATTGGGAACACGCCGCTGACTGATTACTGGTTAATGTGTTTTAGGTGGCTGCTCATGTGCCTGCCAAACAAACAAGCCAAGTTGACAGCAAGTGTTAACAAACTGAAAACAGTCACACAGGGGATCACACTGTTGCTTTTCCTTTGACTCCTGTTAAATGACACCCATGTAACTTAAGGAGTTAAATTAAAAATATATCTTATTGGGTGTACAAATTAATGTTGGGTGTACAAATGAATACACAGATAAAAAGTTGTCTCCTTACAAGACATAGTTCCCTGACAGCTTTGATAGTCAAGGCAAAATATACCAAACTAGTTCCCTCTGCCCTAGGTCTGCCTCAGGACTTTTCCCAGCTAAACATGCCAAAAAACTTCCCTAGGGAGGTGTCCAGGAGACATGCTGTTAAATATTCTACCCTTTTCTAGCTGAGCCCCAGATGGAGGTGCTGATGGTCTCAGATTTGGAGGTGCTGAGTCTCAACTCAGAGACCTCACACTCGGCTGTGAAGGCTCCAATCCAAGCTGAAGACTCACATCTGTGATGAAGCTAAGAGGACCAAAACATCTGTAAAATGCAGAGACCACTACATTGCCGGTAGGAAATTGAATTTGTTTCAGTTTGAACAAGGGATCAACTTCAATTAATTGGAAAAACACAATTAGTAAATCACAAAGGGTGCAAATTTATGCAACTTGTTTTTATTGATGCTTGACACAGCATCTTACTAGTTTTACAGCGTCACTGTGTCCTTGTGTGATAGTCATGCCCACCAATGAGAAGCACTATTCTCCTCACATACTAGTCAAACCAGTCAATCAAAAGAGACCCAACTTGAGATTCCTGGAAGAAGGAAAACACAACATTTAAGTGTTACCTTCAGAGAAATGGCCACTCCTCAATCCAAGACCACCGATGCAACCTTAGTCCCATGGAAAGAGGATTATTTTGGGTTTAAAGGAACATTCCAGTGCAAAAACAACCCTAGGTTTATTTTTGAACGGTAATGAGTGTAAACTGTCCTCAGGGACCAAAACAAACAAGTAAAACCAGTTTTGAGTTAGACTCCTGTGTGAGTTTTCATCAAAGTTGAGTTAATGTTTGCACAAGGGTTAACAGAGTTACATCAGCATTAATTGCCCTTCTGAGTCTTTAGAAAGACTCAAGAAGGGTATTCCACTTAAGTGATAATGTGAATGGGACCCCTACAGACAAACTAAAGAACATTTAACTTTTTAAGTGAGCAATAAGTGACTAAAAACAATTGTTTGTGTGAGAATCCCCATCCAGTCACTGCCACGTTGTCTTGAAGTCTGTACAAGTCAGTATCGATGTTACACAAAGTACTGTCAAAAAACTCAAAAGAAGGAGGCCTCTGCATAAATTAATCCAATTCTATAGAAACAGAGGCCATGACCTCAACTTCTTTTGCATCAACTGAAAGTAGTCTGTGAATTTGTAATCAATATAGAGAGATATATGACAATGCAGCAGCTGAGACACAAAGAAATTCATAAACAGTCCTTTTTTATACACTTTTTGTACAGACACTTAAAACTATCTTGGTTTGGAACCTAATCCACGTTAGTATTTAAGTAGAACAACATTTTTGAGTTTGTCAAAGGCGTAAGTAGCTATTAATTTCTACATAGGCAGAATGCTGTGTGGGCTAACACTAGTGGCTATTATACTGCAAACACATGTTCTGTTCTTACTTAAAACAGTTTTGATTCAAATTGTTTTAGTCCTTAAGGGATTTTTTTTACATTTCCTACTGTCCAATATTAGATTCAGGCTTGTTGACAGATAATGGTGCTGTTTAAAAAAGTACCCCAGTCCAGATGCCACAAGAGGTAATGCCATAAACCAATGTCAATGTTTAAAAAACACACACACACAAAAAGACTGCAAAAAGTGATTTGAAACTATTCATGTTTCTGTTAAATCACTGAAATGGAGCAGGATTTCTGACCAACTCCATGAGCTACTTGGGTAAAGGTATGGTCTGTCAACACAGTGACTTAATGGTGGTTTGGAAATTTCATCAGAGCTGATAAAAAGAGACGTAATTTCATTCCTACTGACAAACAGCATACCTTCCCGTTTATGACATGGGCATTAATGCCCTGACAACACTTTTATATCTAATGTAGACTGAAGACTGGATTTAAGAAACTCAGCAGGGTAACAGGTCAGATCGAAGGTGGATTTGGGACTGACCAGTTTACTTTAAGTGCATTTAGAACCTTAGACCAGACCAGAACTCATGCAATCATACGTGTGGCTGTGCAGAGGTGGAGAGTCACTTCTCTTTCCTGTTATTTTTTATTTTATTTTTTAAATTGGAAAAGAAGTGACACTATCTGGCACCCTGATCATATTTATCATTATTCCTGTGCTTTTGCTCCCTTTTTCATATTTTCTTAGCTTTTCTAACCATTTCGATTTTCCTTCACTTGGTCTTTTGTTTAGCCAACCATCCATCATGCTGGTGAAATAGTGTCATCTGTGAGCCGGCCGTCCCACAGAACCACGGGACACTGAAGGTGACCCCAGCTTTTTAAAATTTTTTTTTATACATTCATTTCACAGAAATCTGGTTCAGCCCACCTTACCAAGCACAATGTCATGAATCTCATTAAAAGTCTTAAATAATGTCACAACAAAAATAAAATAAAAGGAACATATGGTGCTGTAAGAAGGACAAAAAGTTTCTACATCTGAGGTTACTATAAAAGTGCATTTGACAATGTGTGTGTATGTGTGTGTGCGTGCATACATATGGGGACAGGGGTTGAAATGGACAACAATTAAATTGACAATTAAATCAGAATTTTTATTTTTATTGAGCCTTGCTGCAGTCTGGTATCACATCTTCATTTCTCTTTAGAAAGTCACTGTAATTATTCATATTCACATGTACGCTTTCTCAATGTCCAATAATTCTATTTAATGCTATTTAATGCTGAAAGATTGTAATGATGATTTGATTAAAAAAGCATGAAAGACTGAACCCCTGAGGAGCAAAAATGGACAGAAGTTCTCACTTTTTTTAACAAATGTGTGGGGGGAAAAATAATCTAAATATTTAAAAACAATATTCATAAAGAAAAGACTGGAAAGGATTTTCTTTTTTATTGTAATACAGTACATAATATAATTAAATCATTTAAGAAACCAGGAGGAATTTAGGTAGGTAAAGGACAAGGAAGCCAATTTAACCAGGACACCTGTTACGTCTAAATCATCTGCATGAAGAACCATCATTCATCAAGAGCTGATAGGACGTGTACAGGGATTACCATGGAAATGTTTGTCTTCAGTGTAGATCTATATTCATAAATGATCCTTAAACCATAACTGTGCCTTATGTTAATCTTGTCCAGAGGCAACATCAACATCTCCTTGCTTGGAGGGATCTAAGAGAGTATCATCAGTGGAACATGAAACAAAAATCTGCTGTGGTTGCACACAGTGGATTTGTGGAATATATAAACTATTAGACTTTACAAAACCTTAAACTTGAAGCATGCGGTCAGTTCCTGTATATCGATAAATAAGCAGCACAAGATTTATTATTACTAAGCTCTATGAAATCCATCACTTTGTCATATATGGCCTTAGGATTTTTGCTGTCCCAAGAAAGCCTTTTACAGTTTTAAATGTCTACATTAATTAGCTTTAGCATTTTCTTCATATTGCATTAATCCAGCTTCAGTGCCAACAAATTGGTTTTGTTAAAATCTGCCATCTTATTTCATCTCAGAATTATTCTTTGTAAAGAACAAAGCATTGTCATCCACTGACTCCAACAGAAACAACCAGACTGGCATGCTAGCTCCAATATTCCCCTACTGTTCATTTCCAGTCAGGGAGACACAGAGCACAAGCTGGAGTCGCACATGCATGACACGGACTGCTTTAAAAACTCCTACCATTCAGCAAGTAATTTCATCCTTTTCATTGTTGTTCAAGTGGCATTTTTCTCCCATATTATCTGATAATTTATCAGTCTCAGAAATACTGTGGAATCCTAGTAGAAATGAGTATCGTGGTGAGGGCCCCACAAGTCTCTATATGATGACCTCTGGTTCAATAATTCTTCATGCTTCCACTCAGCATCAGCATATGTTCATTAATACAAATGTCAGTGTATATGCAGAGGACACTCTGATTTATGTTCCTAATCACTGTTGGGAACATAAATCAGTGTACTGTGCTCCAGACAGAAGTGGAAAAGGAGCATCCAGGCTGTTATTAGGAACAAATGCAGACTGTTTGATGATCTGGGGTACTTTCTATCTATCTATCTATCTATCTATCTATCTATCTATCTATCTATCTATCTATCTATCTATCTATCTATCTAT
>JAOWBL010001677.1:0-14914 GCA_028564865.1 Zenarchopterus dispar
ATATATATATATATATATATATATATATATATATATATATATATATATATATATATATATATATATATTTATATACATACATATATACATATGTATGTATGTATTTATGTATATTTACAAATGTCTTCATCTGTTATTATTTTTGTCATCCCCTCCACATGCTTTCCTGTTGTGCTGCTGTGAGGTGACAGTTTTGTATCACAGATTACACTCATGGATCACCACTAGTGTCCAGATTGTGGAAGATTCGGCCAGAAGATGGCTGGTATGGGGGAGTGCAAGCCCTCAGCAGCATCACACAGGCCACTGAAAGGATATCAGCCCTCTGCTGATGCAGATTGGGCATTAACTCCCTCCCACCCTCTTTCCCATGTTGTGGTTCATATGTTTTTCTTCCTTGGTGGGCTACATGCAGTAGATATGGCAGACAAGGTAAGCTACACTGCACTGCAATTTCAAGTGAAGATTTACAACTGCACTATGAACACCTGATTTTCCATAACATTTGTTTGGTTTTATAAGATGTATATTAACGTATTCAGTTATGATCACTAATCGTTGCTGCACTATTCAGAGAGTCCTTTAATTAGACTTTAGTTTGGTTGCTGAGTGAACATATAGCCTATGACATTAAGTTTGTGATGGGAGCTTATACTGTATCTGGATACTGTGGCTTATGCTATACCCCCACCACCTCGCCACCACCACCACACACACACACCCACTCATACACACACTGCAGTTCAAAACAAACAGATAACAGTTATTCATGCATATATTGACTACTTTCTGTACCTAGACAAAGCTTAATCTGTTTTCTCTATGATTGAACAGAAATTGTACCTAAAGAGAGTTCACATCCGCTCCTTGCTAAAAGAAAACTATAAAGCTTCCACTACAAGAACAGAGAAGAAACAATATATTTAGTACCTCATTTTCTTTGTCTCGCTTCTCCATAAATTGGGATCAACAAAACAAAACAAAAAAAAAAAGAATTGGAGTATAAGACATAAGGGACTAGTGGAGCTGAGATACTAGAGCAGCCCTACTTTTATCTGCTTTGGGGATCTCAAATGCACAAAGAAAAATATTTACATATTAATTCATTCAATAGCATGAATTGCAAAATTCAAGAAACAAGTTCAGAAAGACAAAGGGAAAGTTCAAAAACAGCTTTTTATTCGCCACAGTTTATGGAAACAGATTTGTATGCAGAAATGTAAAGCGTCAAATGGTATAGTGCATGGTTAGATGGTCAAACCTTCCAACAGCACCAGAGTCAGCAGGGTGGGTGGGGGGGTGTACCAGGTTTCAGCTTAACTGTCTTAATATCTGACAGTAATGACCTGCCAGGAGCAACCAAACTTCCCATGCAGAAACACACAAAACTAGAACGAAGCTTTCCTTCACATCCACTATGAGCTCAACAACTGGCACGCAAGTGTGTTTACTTAAATGAGTAACCGAGTCCATGTTTATTCTCGAGACTTCTCATCTGCCTCCAAACAGGACACATGAGTTAACAGTGGGAGAGTGTCTTCTACCTCCTTTAAAGGCAACATCACTCCGCTGTAGTAAAGCAGCACAGAGGACTTTTGGGGCAAAAAGCAGGAAATAATTCCCAGCAGGACAATGGGCTATGCCACACATCAATATCAGTGAAAAAAGCACAGTGATGCTACAGTGGACATCTTAGCAGAGACGACTGACTGGAAGAAAGTACATTAAAGTAGAGAGAAAGTACCAAAGAAGACAAAAACAGAAGCCAAAATGAGAGAAATACAGAGTGAGAGACCAAACAAAAGTTAAAGTGTGCTGTAAAAGTGACTTAACCTGCATGACCATAGAGGGATTCAAAGAGATAAAAATGACAAGTTCCTTTGTACTCCTTTAAGATTCAAAATATTGATTTCTTAACCTTTTATGTTACTCACAGACACATACCTATGATAGCGAATGCCATGATACTGTTTTTTTTTTTGCCATTTCGCAATATTTAACTGATGCTGCAGATGCAGTAATGAACTTTAACCATATTTTTTGTAGTTCATTTAGCTCAGTGCTTTGAAAAAAAATGTTTCTATGCTGCGCATAGACGTTGCAGAGAACTGTAGAGGAGACACTATGAAGTAGAGGTTCACAGTTCAGTCACATGGACAACCCTCCTTTTTTGAGTTGTTGAGTCAGTAAGGGGAAAAGAGAAAGTTTTAGAGAAGGTGAAGGGGAAAAGGGAAGGTTTTAATTCTTCACCCCCAATGCGTGCTATATTTAAGTAATTTAATATAAAACATTACATTCAGAGACAAAAAGCCAATGACCTTAAGCTACTTTGAAACAATATTGATAGAGAGCCTTCAGCTGTAGCTTTGGTAAAAATCTGTATCAAAACCTGCATCAGACTTAGGGACTAAATTATTAAAGAATGTACTTTAGATAAGCTCAATAATTCTGTTTTCTGTGCTGGAGAATTTCTGTCCCTCAGAGGCTGTGTGTGTTAGGTAGAGCACATACTCTGCAGGAGCATCTTGTTCTCACACACAAAGCTGCTCTTTCAAAAAAATAGAAAATAAAAAAAGTTTAAAAAATGCTCAAAAGCATTTTCATTATTAACTAGAGTTGATGTTGATAAGTATCACCTAGTGCAACAAGTGAGGGACAAAACATGATAAATTTTATAAAAAAATATTAAGCAAAATAGTGCACTTTGCTTTACTGAATGTGTAGTTTGAGCATCCTAACCAAAGTCGCTGGTTGTTTGACATCACTAGTGGCCTGCATAGTTAAAAGTACAGCATATATAGGGGGGAGTGGAATTTTATATCTCAGACATTTTGGTCATTTCGCTTGTAACAGTTATCAGTTTGTAAAAAAGTATTTTTTTGTAATGTTATTACTATCAATCTCCATCTGCATACTGTTGCCATTGTTCATGTGAGTGATTTTTTTTTCTATAGCCTCATACTTAATCATATTCAGTATTCAATCTTGCTTGATAAACATAGGTACTTTTTGACACTTTTGTATATATTTTTTATTTATTTTGTGTTTTGGTTCTCCTGTTCATCTTAGATTGTTTTTCTTTTTGCTTTGTGTTGTTGTACAACACCTTTCCTTGTTCTTGCTGTTGCAAAAATGCAATTTCCCCACTGCAGGACAAATAAAGGTTTTCTTATTCTTATTTTTAATGCTTATTGTCAACCACCATCTGCCCCACTATCAGCATGAAAATAAAAATGACATCATAAACAATTTTTAAAAGTAATAATAATAATATATAAGATGATATATGGTTTCATGCTGTACCAGCCAAATGTTGGAGTAGAAATTTAGACATCAGATCAGTTGAAGTTTCTTTAATGTTCCACTCTCCAGTGGCAGTGGGCTTGTGTTAACTGTAACCTCAGTTTCTTTTTTCCTAACAGGGAAGGCACCCAGTGTGGTCTGCTGCTTTAAGGTACAACATTTAGACATGTTCTTCTGCATACCTCTATTGTAATGTGGTTACTTGAGTTACTTCTTTCTTCGTAAGTAGAACCAGTCTGCCCGCTCTCTGATGTCAGCATCATCAAGGCATTTTTACCTTTAGATGTGCCACTTACAGCATAATTTCCTTTTTTGGATCATAGAGAGTAAATCATAGAGATGGTTATGTGTAAGTTAGTAGTAAACTTGGTTGATCAACAGGTTTGGAAATATTCAGGCAAGTCTGTCTGGTATCAATAATAATAATTATTATAATAAGCAATAATTTCACAGTCACCTTATCTTCCCATTCCAATTCTCAGTTTAAACCCCAGTAGGTGGTCTTGCCTATGATTGACCATACATGACTAAATCTATTAAGCCGCTCCTGTGTGATGTACTTTATATACAGCATAGAGCACTTTGTTTCTAAAGTCACACGCTGATGTATGCTTTTATGAAATGATGAATACATCAGGACAACTCAGTAGGATTTGGTATTTTGCTCAAGGAAAAGAAAAAGCTGGTTTTCATCAAACACTACAACACTGGATGTAGGTATGTACCCTATATCTCAGTGATTTTTTCAGACTTTTGCATAAATGCCAGCTGCCATTAAAAGAGATGATTCATTCAAGTCCAGCTGTCCTTTTTATGAGATCTATAATATGTGTAACTATTACTTTTGCTATTAATAGCTTGACATAAACATACTTTTTTGTTTTTCTTTCCTTTTTTTTAACAACACAGCCTTCTCTAAAAGGAAAACCACTGTGTTTAAACTAAAAAAAGTAATATATTTAAGCTAAATACATTTATTAAATAAAAAGGTAACCATGGAAAACATCTATGCTGCACCTGCACCTGCTTATTCCTGCAGGATCACGTGGGTCAGCTGGAGCCTAGCACAACTCTCTTTGTGTGACACACAAGAGTACGCCTTTGACAGGGTACCAATCTGTTGCAGGGTGCAATCAAAAATACATATAATATGTGGTATCTAAAGGATAAAATTTTATTTTTAAAATCTGTTTCCTTACCAGCTGCTACTGTACATCGTTTTGGAAAGTTTTGTGTACATCGGTTAAAATTAACGTTGGCAACCAATCACACACAAAACAAGTTTTAAAATAGTAAAACAGCACAACAAAACTAAAAGTTTAAAAACAGTATTTCCATGCAACTCAGTTGATCCAGTTAGCTTGCAGCTCAGGCAGAGTCAGTCGACGTTAAACATCCATCACCATCAATTCTGGGTTTTGCTTGAATCTTACTTTAGTTGTTTTTACCCTGTCATCATCAAACCTTATTCAAAAATATCTCCCTTTCTCTCCTTCTAAATTTTTCTGAGATTTTATTGGGATACTGCAGAACAAACTAGGGGTACACGTGTGAAAGGGTCTGTCAACACTAATGGAAGATACACTGCACCAGCAACAACATGAACACGCTTATGATTTAATATGAACAGATGAACATGCACAAGCACACACTCATACTTGTGTAGAAGATGTCAGTAGTTTTGGGGAGCAATACTTGTCAGTGTGTGTATGGTATGGGTTATCAAAGTTATGAGAAAGAGAGAAAGCGATTACAGCAACCATTATGGGTCCTAGAGAAAGTGTGATTAGTGTATTAAGCATGCAGCAGAGCCGCTCCAAGCTGTCTCGACAGAGGCAGGAACAGCTAGATAAATAGCTTTAATATCCCTGTATTGCAATGCCAACGCAACAGTTGTTTCCCGCTGATAGCTTAGGGGAATGACAGACGAAGGCACCGACCTTTGAAAAGCAGTCTAACAGCCCCTTGTCCTTTACCTCCCCAAAGCTTGAGACCCATTGAGACCCTGTGGACAAAGAAACAGCAGCACCAGTGGGAAAAGCCCATGTATGTAAGTGGAACAAAGGCTGGCTAATGCACTGCTTTCTCTTTTTGTCCCGTGTTCTGGAAAACCTGACCTTCTGCCAGTTGTTTCAACATGGTGAAAGCTTTAGCAGTAAGACGATGACCTCTGGACCCTTCTCCCCACCCCCAGCCAATGAACACATTCACTTTAAAATGCGCATGCCCACACAGCGAGTAAAACCCTAGGCGAAGCTAGGTGAACCTTGTCACTGCTACCATTATAAATACATAAATGATAATAATAATGTAATATTTATAACTTGCTTCTCATTCACCAACTCACACAAACACACTAACACTACAGTACTTCTATGATATATCCAGGTAGGCTTTTTTTATACTCTCACCAAAATGAGCATTGGGGGAATTACGCAGGGTTTAATATCCCACTGAGGGAGACAGTCACAGGTCTGGGGATCGATCACCATGAATAATGCTACGCACTGATCCATGTTTAGTGTGTGTTGGACCCATATGGAAAACATTATATGAAATTAAAAGTTCCAAAAAATGTCATACTAGTTGTAAGTTGTGTTATGTTTGGATTGTACCTAAAGATGATAAATGATGTCAAAGAATATATTTGTCCCACACTGAAAATGTGTTTGCTGTGTAACTAAAATGTGGATTACCCATTCAAAATTCTTTAAAGGACTTTTTTTGTTAATGAAGTATAAGAAGTTAAACAAATATTTAATGAATGACATCAGACTATGTAATTTTGGCATCAATTTCATTTTTCTGAAGGTGGCAAGAAAATTGGCAAGCATGGGCAGGTTTCATTCAACCACCATGTCCATTAAACATCTTCACTGCTGGGATTCTTTAAAAATGTAGTTGGCTCATTATAAACCAATGAAAAAGTTTTCCAAGGATACATAAGAAAATGTAGTTCAAATTCAGTTCAATTCAAAAATACTTCATTAACCCACAAAGGGAAATTCATTAATAAATTATGAACTCATTTTGTATTGTTTAAATTCCTTTAAACCATACAACAGATAAAGCCAATTCAAATTGTTTCCAAAAAAATTCATGGCAACCAAATAATTTAGCAAATCCACTTCCAATTATTAGTTTGCAGCAAACAGGAATTAAAATGTCAGCTTTGAAAATAAAATAATAACAATGTTGCCACTACATTGTTTATATATATATATATATATAAAATAGAAGAGGGGAGAGTAAAAATATTTTACTTGAGCCTAAAATTTAATAAAGTGCAGAATTTGAATTTAAGTTACAAAGAGGTACATGATAAAATGAAGTGATCAGAAAAATTAAATATTCAATATGATTACAAATGTCTCAAAACTGACACATTAGGACTTGGTGTTGACAAGTTTTATGTGTGGCATGAAACAGGATAGAAATTTTTTCTGTAATCACAAACCAGAAAAGCAACTCCTACTTGCTTTGTGTATTTTTAGCTCAGGTGTTGTAGCAAACTTCAAAAAGCTCTATCTTTGACTACAGAAAATGGATCATCCAGTGCCAGGAAATCCATGACTTTCTTCATAATGGCTTTAACTTTTTTTCGAGACACGATACGAGAGAATTATAATGGAGGCTGCCGGGTGTGGGCCATGCTTGCTGAACTTTTAGCCTCTTAGCCTTTGTTCAGTCTGTCAGTGTTTTTTCCTTTCTTTTGAGTTGAATCAAATTTATTCTCCCAAACTCACCATGTGCCATGGATTCATTCATAGTGATCTAAACATAATGCATTTTCTTACCTCAGTAGAAAAAAGGAAGGCAAAAAAGAATTTTTATCTCTGTGCAAATAATGTGTTCACTTATTTATTTTTTACTGATTAGAGAGTAAATATAATTGAATGTGTAATTGGCATATCAATACAGGCACTTTTACAAAGAAAGCAAAAGCTTTATCATCATTATAGCTCAGTAGTGTTTCATGATATGCCCGTAATCCAAATGTTCTCTGCATATATAGAGACAGATTTTGTTCCCAAAATAGGCACAGTTTCTTCAGTCACCTAGAGTGGTTTGTGCTTGCCATGTCTGCAGCACAATAACGTGAATGGCAAAACACCAAACTGCCGCGGCGGCATTCTTAAGTACTGATCAAAAATCGTTTAATTCAGACGGAGATCTTGGATGAGCCTGTGGAATCCCCCTTACTGCTGCAGGAACACCGGTTTCACCTGGTGGCTTTGACGGTGTTAGGATCTGTATTCCTGTGTTCTGTTTTTCCTTGCTTTTGTTATTAGACAGAGCGTGGCAGCCTGATTTGGAGATCCTTCTCACCTGCTCATTCACACCTGGTTCTCATTATCAGTCGCAGCAACTTAACCCCGGCTCTGACTTCCACTCCTCGCCAGTTCGTTTTGTGTTTCCCCATACTTCCAGTCCGTCCCTGGCTCCTCGGTACTCGTCCTCCAACGCTCCTCGGCTTCAGTGCTTCACTTTGTGTGGTCTGGCTCGTCTCGTCTTCCTTGGTCCTCATCGTTGTTCCCGTCTCCAGCGTTCTGGTCTCACCTCACCCCCTGGACTTCTGTTTGTCTTTCAGTATTATTAAAGACTTGTTTTGCTCCCTGTCCGCATTGTGGGTTCAGTTTTGCTTAAGCTCGGGCTTAACAGCCGGAGTTTACTCCGCAGGTTTAACAGCACAACAACAATTCTCTTCTTCTTACTCAACATTCTCAAAATCTGAACCAGGTAGCTCCACTTCATACTCAAGTTGTCCCTGAAAAAGTCAAAATCCAAGCAGAAATATTTGTGATTGGTTACAGTATGGTACATGTAACATATTGCAAAAATCTGTCTATCACAACGAATTTTTATTATTTATTTATTTTTGTTGCATTGATTGATTCCATAAAATAGTAAAGTTAAACCTGGATGTGGCTGAAATATTAAAGTGCATGCCTCCACATGACCAAAAAGGGGGAGCGACGCAACTGCACATGAAATCGCTCATGTACAGTGGACATCAGGCCTAACTCGGCCAACATTATTTTCTTTGCAGTATCCCATAAGACAACTCTCTTTTGTAGTGCTATCCAAATAAGTAAGGAAAACGATACACTATATAATGCATTCTTCTTTACGCTTACTGTCTTCACAGTTCAAGTGAAAAAGCTGTAGCTATGTGCAGAATATTCAATATAAATATTCAATATGATTACAAATGCTTTTGTGCTCGGATGACTGTGCAAGTCATCCCAGCACAAAGTACCATATTCAGTATTAAAACAAAAACAGTGTTGGATGTTTTATGGGTTTTTTCTCAGTTTTTTAGGGCCAATCACAATTGAGTATTTGCTGTGAGCATATTCAGATTAGATGAGGAAATGCTAACACCGTGGTGTAAGTGCACAGATATCCTTTACGGAAATAGACAACCTCTCGTCAAACCTTTATGATGAAACCCATCATGTTTCTTTTGTGCACAAAGAATTCAACATGTGTAAAGGAAATGGTTCACCTTGATTCCACACACCAGTCTTTGTTCTTTGATATTCTTTATTAAGCTTTTGTATGTAGAGATAACCAACTGGAATAATTGCTGGCCCTTTGAATTCCATAGTACTGTCGACAAGCAGCCAACTTGCTCCCATCATCAAACAATAAACGGACGAACTACTTGAAAAAGACACAATTAAAAATAGATCAATTTGATGTTGGGAAAAAAATTTAAATCCTTCTTCGGTTTTCTTTTTACTAACAGAACACTCCTATTTATCCTAATTGAAAGGAGTGAAGTCTGAAAAAAAGTGTGAAGGTGCAGTTTCAATAAATAATGACAAGAATTCAGCTGTATTTTTATATCACAGAGGTGTTTAAAAATGTATTGTCCACTGACATCAGAGAAATCTGAAGGGTAACAAGTCTTCACTTTCTAACTTATGTCTCCAGACACTGACACTCAAAAATAGCAGAAAGTAATCTCAGTCATCTTCCACTTTCTATATACCCTCCATCTCTTCCCTTCTTCCTTAACAAAAGATAGATTTGAGTTGTTCAACTGAGCTTGAGTGATGGCCATCTTGGGAAATGAAATATTTGAAGAAACTCTGTGCCCTTGAAAGCTAATTCTCAAGCACACAGAAGGCATGGTAGAAACAGTCAAGGAGACCAGTAATGACTTTCTTTGCTTTGGCTACATTCCTCTGGTTGCCATCACTCTGCTGTACAATTCAATGTGTCAAAGAAATTGCAATTTTTTAACCCAGACTTTCAATAAATATTCCCCTAATTTTGGGTGCCAAGACTAAGAAGTAGCATCCCTTAGACAAATATCAAACCATCAACCAAGCTAAAAAGTTACAAACTTTAAGCAGTGAAGGCCAGCTTTGCCCTGCATAAAGATTTCCAAATCAATGCTGTTGTACTTGAAGTCACATATCATCGAACAACGTTGCATTTCTTATAATAGTTTAGAAAATAAACAGGAAAACAAAAGTTTTTTACCGCAACATATCTTTTGAATGGCTCAAGAGCACTTGATGCATTTTAGAAGACAATTTAATAACTTTCAGATTTTGTATTATTCTGATAGAACAAAATAAGTTTATTGTAGTCAATACACATCTTATGAAACTTGTCCTCTGCTTTTAACCCATCACTAGTTACACTAGGAGCAGTGGGCTGCTGCACCGCCCAGGGAGCAGTTAGGGTTTAAGGGCCTTGGTCAGGAGGCTCACCTCTGTTAACCCAGGGGATTGAACCTGGACCCTCCATGCCCAAACCCACCTCTGTAACCACTAGGCTACCACTCCCCCTAATGTGGCATTTGCATTTTCTGGTAATCAGAACAGGCGATCAGTCAACACCAGTGTCAATAATCATGACAATGTAGTCAATTGGTGCACATATTAAATGTGCAAGAAGTGTAGAAGACAAAATCCCTGTGACATCATCCAAAGGTTTTCTGAAGAGCACCTTTGAAGCCTCTTTTTTTTTCTTTATATATATATATATATATATATATATATATATATATATATATATACATATTTACAAAAAATAGAGAACAAAAGACAATATACATATGAGTGTAAACACATACACATATGCAATGGGCCAACAAATCATTGCAGCACATAGTCCTGCTACCTAAGTTCAAAGTTCAAGTATTTTAGACCATCCAGTTGAAAATTAAGGACATTTTCTTAAAACAGGATGTCTAAAAGACGGCTGGATAACCTCACAGCTAAAAGCCAGAGTTCTATCAATCACAAATTAGTCTTAACATTATTTTTACACTTCAAAAGCTAAACAGTTGATGTTTATTTTGTAGATGTGGAGTAGAAAGCAAAAAATATGATCTTGAACCTCAACAGTGTTTCACTTCACACTTTCTTTTTCTCTTCTAGACAACCAATTACAGACTACAGACATGAGCAATTGGCCAAAAGTGTAGTGCAGCTAACCCCTCTCTTTATTTTCATTTTTTCCAGCTCCTGCAAATGAATCGCTACCATAGTGTTTTATGTGGTAAATGCATGAGGTAAAAGGGCAAAGGCTTTCTGCAAGGCTCCTCAGTAACCTAAAGGTTACGACAGCCTCCAGTGTTTGAGTGGTAAATAGACTACATACACATAACGCCTTTCTACTATTCTTGAGCACTGAAGACGCTTTACACAAAAGTCATAGCCACACTTCTCAGTCTAAAGATTTTATTTTATGTAATTTCTTTATCACGCAAACAAATCAGGAGCAATGTGTAATTCAGTGTCTTGCACAAAGACAGTTCGACATGTGGACCGTTCAAGTCAGGGATCGAACCACTTTCCTTGTGATTGACAGATAACCACTTTGAAAGTGAAATTGTCCTGGACAAAACACGAGCTCTTGCTTGCCCTGTGGGAACCATGACGGAGGGCAAAGGTCACCCCTGTCTGCGCACATTTCATTACTGAGATCTAACAGCAAATTGTCACCGTGGAACACACCTCAGTGGGAAATAGATGTTTCAGGGACTGAGGCAAAATAAACCTCTCCAAGGTTGGACAGTCATTGCTAGTGGGGAGCTTTGAGTTGATTCCAGCAGTACCACAGCTTAAGGTCTCCGGGCACAAGAATTTAAACCGATGTGGCTCTCTTTTTTCCTCCCCCTTCAGTAACTTAAGGTGCGAAAATAGCTCAAAGTAGTGCCTTGGCGCTGTTTATGTTTTACTGCATGTTATTTTAGGTGATGTCAAGTTCATTATCTCTAAACGTCTTTACTTGGTTAACCATAAGTTGGTCTATTTATTCACAATAGTAGACTGAACGCATCCTAATAATAACCCTTCTCACACAACGCCCAAACATAATGTGAAAGCTTGTGTGGACCACCCACAAGCATTTGGCAACCACTTCACTTATTTATTTTGTAATATTTTATTTTGTCTTGAACCACATAAGCAGTGCAGTTCTTCCTTTTTTTTTTTTTTTTTGCTTCTTTTTGGCTTGCTGTGGTGCCAAGCACAGCTCAAGTGAGCAGACCCTCAAGTATCCAAACACTATGACTCTCACTAGGGATGCATCAATTGATCAGCTGGTCATCAGAATCAGCCCATTTTTGTCTGATCGGCCTCTGATTGGAATCATCTAATACTGGCCAATTTTCTTTTTTCCTTTCAGTATAATATGCACAGCTTTAATTTTTTTTTGTTTGTTTCATTTATTTTAGAGAGGACAGGATCAATAAATGCTTCAGTACATTCTGTAAGGCAAAAAAAAAAAAGATAACTTGCTGAGTCATAAGAGCTAAAAAGCATTTATATATTTATATATAAAGCAGACTTGATGTAACACAACCTGCTGCCTCTGCCATCTATGGTTTGGAAAGTTAATGTACATACATGAATATGGTTCCAGAAAAAAAGGAAAAAAACAAAAACAAAACAAAATTTAAAAAAAAACAAAAAACTGAGATTGACCAAAATTGGTATCAGCTGGTCAAACTTTTTAGACATTCAGAATGGGGAAAGAAAATTACTATCGGTGGATCTCTAACACTCTCTCTCACACACACATACACACTCAATGAGACACAAACATGTTATATTGGTTCTTCTGTTAATGGACAGACACAGCAAATCAATGCATGACCACACATAGCAGGAAAGCTCCTTGGATTACATTTTTGCCACCTGAGCGTTTCTGTGCTGCAATATTTGGTACCTTTTTAAATTGTTAAAATCATTTCTTTCTACCCACACTCTTCTGTTACAATTGACACTGGATCAAATGATTACACATGAAGTAGATATCAAGCTGTTTGTTAGGGGCTGCCATCATTCACTACTTAAGTTACATTATGCACACCTAATATCGTTCTTAATAGCATTTTTCTCCCTCAGATGTGACTCTTAATTTGTCATTCATCTGAAATGCATTGATGTGTGCCAGATTGAAAATAAGAAATGAGAATATGGCGTCTTGTGTGAAGAAGTTTTACAGTGGGGCTTAAATTCAGAAAGTAAATCACAAACACTCAACTCTTTTCTAAGACGATTGCATTGTGTGTGTGTGTGTGTGTGTATATATATATATAAACTAAGTTGTGTGCTGATGTTGTCTGAATTATACTGCATTTTTTGCAGCCATGAGACACAATTAGAAAAATATGCAGATCTGAGACCTCCTGGGGCTTCCCTGATCACCCTGTGCCAGATTTTTTCATTTTTTTCATCTCTCTCCTTTATATTTGGCAAAAACAAATTAATTTCTTTGGGAGAGTTATAGACTCCCCCTTATATGAATTGCAATGTAAGCACATTCTCAATTTTGCCAAATCCCAGTCCGACTACAGTTTAATTGTAACCAAGCAGCCACAAATTTGTTGTGGCTTGACCTCATGAACCATTCCTTTTAGGCCCGATCAACCCTACAGTGCACATTCTGTTGTTTATTTGATGAGTGAGTATAATAAATTACGAGCCAAACTGAATTTGTGGATTGTACTGAAGTAATGTTTAATAGTAACAGCTTTAATTAAAACCACAGGATTCTTGTGTATTCTGTGAGTCTCTGACTCTCGATAGTGAAGGCCGCATGAGCAGCTTTAAAAACTGTTGAAACTGATTTATGCTTCAACTTCTTAACTTTTTATCAGCAATATCTTTGTGTAAATAATTAAATCATCCTTCATAACCAGACTGTTAAAGGATGTTTTTTACTCATGATCAATCAAATCAGTTTGCCATTTTTGACAGATAAGTGTCTACATGTACTGCAGGCTTTTCAAAGTTACATTAATGAAACCCTTACTTTAAAAACAAAACCAGTTAATAGTACTTAGCCAATCATAGACCCACATTTTCTGAAATTTTTGAAAAACAAGCCGTTAGAAATCAGTCATGTCCCCATTTACACGGAATTGATCTGAAGAGTTTCAGCAGGTTAATGAGGGTAATCTCTTCATACTGATTTGTGTTTGTATTTGTCCTGTTATATCTTGAAGTTGCATTAGTATTACTGTCCCACAGTGTTTTGTGCAAGAACTTATATAACGTAAAAATAAATAAAGACAAATGATAATAATAATAATAATTTGAAATGGCTCCAGCTGATACAAAAAGCTGCTTTAGGAGTTCAAATTAGCAGGCAAGGTCATAACTCTCCAATTTTAGCTTCTCTTCAGTGCCTTCCTTTTAAAAACCCTTTCTTATGGGGCTGTAACGGATCATGGATGATCTGTGGTTCACCTGGATCCCTCCCCTATCTATGGCATGTCACCGGAGGTGTGAAGTGATTGAGTAGAGTTTAAAAAAAAAGAACAAAAAGGTTTGGTATGGCAGAGTGGATTGGGAGTGGTTTAGATCAGTTATTTTCAACCACTGTGCTGCAGCACACTAGTGTGGTGTGGAAGATTATTCAATTTCATTTAATACAGAAAAAAATAATTGCAAATAATTTGCCATTGTTGAGTGCTTGTGTCTAAAGTGTAGTGACTAGAAGAGTAATTAAATACTTTTCCACGTGAATTGGTTGCAGTCAATAGCACCCCAATGATCTTATTAACACAAGAGTGGTGCATCCAAAAGGTAGCAATGACAAAACATGCATTTTTGGGTGATGGTGCTAGTGGAATTTTTTTCCCTCAAAAAAATGTCCTGTGCTTCAAACATCTTGAAAAACTGAGCTATCTTTTAAGTCACCAATATGAGATACATAGTACCTTCTTATTAAAATATGTCAGCGACATTCCACATTGAACCAGTGGGTAGTTAACCTTTAGGGGAGATGGGTGTCAATCTGCAGCAGAGGTTACAGTGGGGGGTCTCCAGTTGCATGAGACACAGGTTAAGTCTTTCATTCAACACAGAAACATAAATCAGCTATAAGTTGATCAAAATAATATTTGTTTCACTCTATAGGTGATTTCTGCTTTATTTAAGAATATTGTACAAAGCAGACATAAAAACATGGTAATATGTTAAGGGTAAGGACACATATTAAAACAACATCATACAACTGGGGCATTTATGGACAATAAACCTAAGAATCTTTCAATTTATTGGGGATATATATATATATATATATATATATATATATATATATATATATATATATATATATATATATATATATATAT
>JAOWBL010001678.1:0-14912 GCA_028564865.1 Zenarchopterus dispar
GTTTGCAGGGTGCTGGTGCATGAGAGCAGCGTCTCACAGGCAGTCTCGGCGTTAGCAGAGGGGGGCACGTACACAGCGTGACGTCACTACGTTTTAAGTGACGTCACGTAGAGCCGTCACTCTCAGGAACTTAATTTGTTTCCACACCAAAAGAAGTTGCTGTCAGACTGAGACTGAGAAATCACATATTGAGTTACAGAAGTTAAGTTAATTGTGGAAAACAAATAATAAGTGAACTTTTTCTTCAACTGTTTTTTTTTCTTTTTGCAGTGCTGAATAAAATATTTACAAATTCACCCCATTCCTCATTAACTGTGTGTTTTTTATTTTCTACTAATTAATTGGATCTTTTCAAGGTACTGTATACCCAGGTAACTATTTTGGAAATAACAGACTTGTTAAATCCCATTTTGAAATATAAATTGCATTCAGAATAATTAAAAAAGCCTAAATCAAGGCTAAGTTTGTAAGAGTTCATCCTTGATCCCTAAGTGCCTGCATTGAAGGCCATGAAGTTAATATTACATTCAAAGCTTTAAAGGTAAAACCTCAGTGTGTGTGGACTAGCAGCTTGTACATGGCACCAATCAAAAGTGGAGTCAAAATCACTGTGACACTTTCATCCGTGCTGCTGAATCTAATGCTCAGTCCAATACTCTTCAGAAATATCCTCCTGCTAATCGCCTTCCTGGAGTCACTTTAAATTTAGCACAGAAAGGAAACACAAGTGGAGTTTTCAGCAAAGGTTTCATGGTGAGAATGGAGCTCCTGCTTCAAGGAGACTCTGGGAGACTGGACAATGACAAGTATCCAAATGGATTATCTATCAGTGTTCATGAATTACTCATGAATCTGAAGGGAAGAAATTGGTGTTTGTACATTTAGTAAAGTCATGTGACTCGGTGATTTCCACCCACCCATCCACCTCCACCTCTATTATGGCTAACTCTACTGTTGAAATAAAATTGCTCAGACATTGACATTTCTATTGAATATATTCATTTCTGTATTATGTTAGGAATACAGAAACAGTTTACGTTATTTTGATATTTTTTGAGCGTTAAATCCTTTCAGCCTCAGTTTTATACTGAATAACACCTGGTGGGAAACTGTGCTCATTGTCTTTCTTATTCCCAGTTCATCTCACATAAAAAGAAGACACTTCACTAAAGCTGTCACATGAAAAACATCACCTGTCATATTTTCATCCTCTGGACAAAGTAAACAAGATTAAATGTGTTTGACAGCCAAATGTGATCTAGTTGAGCGCTCGCAGGAAGATCAAAGACAAGGGTCAGCTCAAGTTAAATATTTGACATTAAACATCAGGTTGATTGTCACACGGAATAAATGTAAAAATGCATGATATTACAAATAAAACCATAGACACCATATAAACTCTGACTCCCTGTCAGAGGTCATCAGGTATGCATCTTAAATTCAATTAGGAGTGGGGCTTCAGACTCTTCCTGTGGAGGATGACCGAGCTGTCTGCCTCTCTGATCCACTACTCCTAAATCACAGTTATAGGTACCAAAGTCAAAGAGGGGACTAAGCCATTGAAATTTGGACAAATTAAAAAAAGAAAAAAAATGCCACCGTTGGTGTCCACGATGTGTGGCTTTGGCTGCTGCTTAGCAACAGAATCTAGCAGCTGCACTGCAAAAAATATCTGTCCTAACAGTCACTGCAGTAAAGAAAGCAGACAAAATCTGTTAAGTGGTTGAGTATTGTTTTCACACAACATAACTTTTTTTCTGCTTATGTGAAAAAAATAGACACAAACTTAACACCACCACACTCTTCTTCTCGAATTTCTTCTTCTCATCATTATTCTAATTATTTATTATTAGGATTTACTTTAAATTAAATGATAATCTCTCTTAATGTGCCTTGAATCATGGGCGGCGATAGAGGCGGAGCTACATGGGGCATTGGCCACAGCTGAAATCTGATTGGTCCCTTAAATTGTCCCTGTCTTGTCATTCTTCTGTCATTTGTCCATGAAGAGTGATCAGATTACAGGTCCATCCCCAGTTAGTGGCTCTAAAATACCAAACAGGAATGTTTTGAACAATATTGCTACAAAAGCAAGACTGGATAGTAGTATACGCTTTACTAATGCCACATGGTACAGTCATTGCTGTATTTCAACATTTTGTCTAATTTGTCGGTAAAGCCTGTTTTATGCTTCTAGGTTGAGCCAATAATGTATGTCCGCTGTAGCAGGCAACCCTATACTGTAATCAAGCACCAACCACTGAACTAATCATGGGCCACCTAAAAATAACAAAAATTACATTTAATCGTCTGACCACTTAGAGCTGGCTCTAAAAGCAGGTCAGTCTCCATTAACCACCATGTTATAATATCCAACTTTGTAGCAGAAATAAATGTATTTACAGCCTGGTTAAAAAAAACAAAACAACAACAACAAAAATGGTTTTGGTCTACATAACTAGACTTCACGTAAACAACAACTGTGAGGGGATGAATTTTTTTGTGCCACCTCATGTGACTTTATATAATGTGATAAATGTATTCATATAAGGGAGTACAGACTTTTGATTTACAATCAGCTTACCCAATGGCTGGCCAAATATCACTTCCTCATCAGTCATCCTTATACTACAAAGCTTAGTAAAACAAGTACTAGCCCATCTTCAGTTAAATATGGTGGTTATTTCTAATTTTCTCAACTGAAACAACATCTGAAATGGGATATTCCACGGCAAGTATTCAGCAAAGACTCAACAGCTCCTTTGGCGTGGATTAACTGAAGGAGCTGGTAGCCACAGCAAACTTTGAGCGACATAAGGTGAGCATGTCAGCTTTCAGGTCTGTTTGTCTTGCCTATTTTTGTCATGACACCACACCATAAGAAGTTTTTGAAATTGTTCTTCAGGAAAGCTAAGGGTGATGTCATGCATCATCTGTCCAGTCAAGTGTATGATTTTAACCTCAACTGACAAGCCCAAAAACGTTACCATGTGTCGGGTCAATGAAAATGGCAACGCATGATTGGTCCACTTGGTCACGTTTTATTGCTGCCCCCATATTTACAACACTTCGTTGTTGTGTAATGTCAGTAAAAATTGCTATGGTCCTATGCCATGTCTGAACTGTAGAGCGTAAAAACCAGTGGACAAAGCATTAAGTTATGTGACCCACTGGCTTCTGAAGATCAGTTTTGAAGCCTCTTTGTGCTCAAACTGAGCAGAGGTAAAATATTTAAAAAAATTTTAATGTTTTTACTGTTATTTCATTTTTCAGTTTGTTTTAATATTTCAGTTTAGTTTTTATTAGTTCAACAAGTGCATCAGCAATTTTAGTTTAGTTTCAGTTTTGAAAAATTGGTTAGTTTTACTTTAATTGTAGGTTTTCAGGTCCTGAGTTACAGATATTGCCAAAAAAAAAAAAAAAAAAAGATATGTGGTAAAAGAATCCTGTCAACAATACCATATAAATATTCTTCACTCTTTATTTCTAGAAATTAGATATAGTAAAAAAATCCACCAGAAAAATAAAGCCACAAACAAAAAAAGAACAAGCCTCAAAACAAAAATTAAAACTAAGTTAATTTTACCTGCAATTCTATTTTGTTTGCATTGTTAATTTTAACTTTTAATTTAGTTTTATGTTTTAAAAATATTTGTTTTTTATTTATATTGCAGTTACCAGGATTATATTTCCAGTGCTGGTTTCGGTTTTAGTCTTAGTTTTCCTCAACTTTAATAACTCAGGTACTGAGTTCAGCCATGTTGCTCTGAAAGATGATGGGAACATGCCCACATCAATCAAAGTTAACAGTGACTCCCAGCTCCTTCAGCTGAATCCCGCTGAAATATCTGCAGAGCTTCTGTCAGATATTTATAGCAAAGTATACTGTTTAACATGTTGATGGTGAAATTTAAAAAAAAAAAGCCAATTTCATTTAACTGACTGGGCTATTACAAACGGGTGGTTGTTTCACTAAGCGCTAAGCATGACATGGCAGTTATGGATAAGAAAATGATAGCTGCTAGCCATTGGCTGAGCCACCTGTCAATCAATAATATTAGAAATAAATTTAATGCCTTACAAAAAAAACCTGGCGTGGTGCAAAAAAAAAAAAAAAAGAAAAAGAAAAAAATCACACCCCTTACAGTTGCCATGGGTGTGAAATTGAACGATTGAGACCAAAATGGTTTTTTGAACTGGACTGTAAACACATTTATTATGCTCTAAAGTCAGTGGAGATTGACTTGCTTTTGCAGCCAGCCTCTAGTGGCCACTCGAAGAACTGCAACAAATCTTAGTTCTGCATGAGCTTCAATCTGGAAGTTAGGTGGTTGGCACTTTAAGCTCCACAAAGTAAAGAAAAGAAAGATCAGTGCTGCAGAAAAGAGCCTGTGCTCCCATCCCATGTTTGGTGATGTAATTACAGAGCAACACAAACAATATACCTCAAATACACTATAGGTAATGTAGGTAGGCTAAGTGTGTAGTTGCAACATTGAAGCATAAATAACAATTTAGTTACAAATCCCCAATTAGCTGGACATTATGTGTAAAAAAAATTACTCACTTCTGTCAGTCAGAACTAATCTACCAGCAGCCACTAGATACTAGTTAACAATAATTTAGTTGTGTTTAGGCGGGAACATTAGCACTCTATTGTCATTAAAAACCAATGCTTATTCATGATTGTCATATACTATGTAGGTTTGGAAATATTTGGTCAATATGCAGTAGAACAATAACAATTTTTAAGGAGTTTACAGTCTAAGCTTTTTTCTCCATCAAGTGTTTTTTTTTTTTTTTTTAACTGTGAAACATATATACATCTCACCAAAAAGCATAGATTGTGTGGGAGGGTGTTGGAGAAATACACTGCCCCTCTGTGATAAACAGGCTTCGGCCCCGCCAAGTCCGCCACGGAAGCTCGTTCCTGGTATTCTTTCTCCTCGTCTTTTTTCCTTCCTGCAACACACTCTGCTGTTGTTGCTGTTATAAACATGGCACGGTAAAATGCCAGTGTGCAGTGTGGACGCTCCGCGGACGCACGGGGCTGAGCTGGAGAGCGGGACACTTCTTGCAGCGTGGGGGTTATAAGGAGAGGGAGTGGCGCACTGCTTAACAGTGAGGAGAGAAACTCCACACGCAGACAGGGACACGGCAGTGGCCGGGATAACGTGATTAGCGCTCTATTAAGTCCGCTGCCGAGCACAACTAGATGCAGCACAGAGATCACTGTGAGGGGAGAAAAAGGAGACGCGGAGGAAACGCTTCATCCGCCACATGGATCATCTCTGCGTCCTGTCGATTTGCCTAAAGAAGTTACGAGCTTACAGTTTTTTAGTGTCCGTGCGTCTCCGGCAGCGGAGAGGTTGTGTCACCGCTCCTTGTTTCAGGTAGGATAATCTAATTCCTGAGATTTATATTTCTTTCCTTTTGCTAAAAAAAAAAAAAAAAAAATCTAAACTTAAGTGCCAACCTTAAACCTGAACTGTTTATACAAGTAAAGATGCTAAATATGTCACATGATTCAGAATACAATTTTAAAACACTGAAGAATGTGTTTCTTTTTCTTGTTGCCATATTTTCAGATGAATTGACTGCCTTACAAATAATAAGGGCTTATTTTGGAGGAGGCAGCTCAAGATGGAAAGGGAAAATCTGGGAAAACCTTAGAGGAGTGGTTGCGTCTCTTCTCAGCCCTGCTGTGAGCTACTAGTTCTGTCCTTTCTGGTGGATATTTGTTAACCTGAGGTGAACTTACGCAGGAAGTAGGCCAATCTGCTCCAATGGAGTCTGACAACCACACCAACCAGACTTTTTCAAGAGCGCACTCATACAGCTTCCAGATTGCCCTCCCGCTCACTGTGCTGGTGGGGATGATGATTCTGCTGATAGTTTTTGGTAATGTGCTGGTGGTCATAGCTGTGTTTACAAGCCGGGCCCTTCGGGCTCCGCAGAACTTATTCCTGGTGTCTCTGGCATCAGCTGACATTTTGGTAGCTACCCTTGTGATGCCTTTCTCCTTGGCCAATGAGCTCATGGGATACTGGTACTTTGGTGAGGTGTGGTGTGAGATCTACCTTGCCCTTGATGTTCTTTTCTGCACTGCCTCCATCGCCCACCTCTGTGCTATCAGCTTGGACCGCTACTGGTCCATCACACAGGCCATTGAGTACAACCTGAAGAGAACGCCGCGCCGCATCAAGTGCATTATCTTCATTGTGTGGGTCATTGCTGCTGTTATCTCCTTCCCACCTCTGATCACCATGGAGAAAGAGAACAGCGAGAAAATCCCTGTTTGTAAGATCAACAATGATAAATGGTACGTCATCTCCTCCTGCATTGGCTCCTTCTTCCTACCCTGCATCATCATGGTACTGGTCTATGTACGGATCTACCAAATTGCCAAAAAGAGGACACGTGCCCCACCTGGAGACCGGAAGAGTAAAGAACCGTCAAAGCCAGCCGCCCTACCGGGTGCCGACCTGAAGGAGAATGGCGTGGGCGATGCGGAGGATCGCCTCTGCCACGAGAAGGTTAACGGGCAACAGGACATCGAGCTCAAGGAAGGAGTGAGAGGGGAAGAGGGAGCAGGTGAGGAGAAAGGTGAGGTCAATGGGGTGGATGTTGAGGAGTCATCCTCATCTGACCACAAAGTGAACAATCCGTGCTCCATTAAAAAGAAAGCATCCAAGGGGAAAACCAGACTGAGCCAAATAAAACCGGGGGACCCTGATGTTCCAAAGCGGGTTCAGAGCAGCAGCAAGGGCAGCCGCTGGAAGGGCCGGCAGAACCGAGAGAAACGCTTCACCTTCGTGCTGGCTGTAGTCATTGGAGTGTTTGTCATTTGCTGGTTTCCCTTTTTCTTTACATACATGCTGATGACATTGTGTGAGTCCTGCCCCGTGCCCACGCCCCTCTTCAAGTTCTTCTTCTGGTTTGGCTATTGCAACAGTGCACTGAACCCCATCATTTACACCATCTTCAACAATGACTTTAGGAGATCGTTCAAAAAGATACTATGCAGGAGGGACACTAGAAGATACTTATAACTCCACATACATTTTTTTTTTTTGCCTACTGTATAGTGTACATATATTGTAAAACATATTGCCCATTGTGCATGGATCAGCAGATTGTGAATACTCTAGGTGAACCTGGAGGAGCTTTATGTGCAGCAGTGGCGCCTCGTCCAGTTAAGCAGATGAGGAGCCTTAAAAACAAACAAACAAACAAAAAGATTCAAACTGAGTGTGGCTGTTACATTTGTTGTTGCTAAATATTGTTCAGATACACCTAGAGTAAGTTGTACAAACAGTGGTGGTCACTGGCCAAATGTAAATTTATTTAAAGTAGTTTTCTGTTGAAGTGAGCTTTTCTGTGATTGGTCATAAATATTTGTAGGTTCCCAGTGTTCCAAGGTTATAGTAGATTATTTGTTGCATACAAATAAGACAGAATCTTTGTGTCACCATCTTCCCTGACCTTTAAGGGTTACTTTTTTCTTTTTCTTTTTTCCCCAGTTGGTGAGGGACATGGCATAGAGTCCATTGACTGTAAATAGTCTATGAGAGTGTCAATCAGCAGGGAGTGAAAGTTACCAGCAGTGCCAGTCGCTCAGATCAGTGCTGTGATATCAAATCCTTAATTCATTGGTGGTGGAAGAAGTATTTAGAGGCTTTACTGAAGCAAAATGAATCTATATAATACACATTCAGTGGCTCTTGTCTTAGTGTTATTATGAATTATGAATCTGGACTCTATTGGAATGAATTGGTTCTGAAAAGAGCTGGAATATAATGGAAGTGAATTGTCCTTGGATGGACTGCATTGAACCTGTTTTCTGTCCAAAGTGCCTTGAGATGCTAAACAAAGATAAGTGAATTGAAATTGACGAGTAAATTGTCTGTTGACAAGTGGGATAGACTCTAACGCCGTCCCTCCCCTCCCCCCCAGACCCGGCTAACAATCCCGGACAGGAGGAAGCGGGACAGGAAAACTATGGCAGGATGATGTAACTGATTGTCACTAATTTGCTGATTTTTTTCTCAGTTAATTGATTGACAAACTCAGGAAATAGTCTCCCAGCTCAGAAAGCCCCCTATGATAATGATTTATTTGCCCAAACCTGTAAATGGACAGAATGACAAAAATGGCAGTAAAGTTCATGGAATGTCATGTAAAAAATGATAATGTTAAAAAAAAACATGTCATTTTTTGAAAAGCCATCAGATAAATGAAGTGAGGTAGAGAAATATTTTCTTTTGATATAGAATTAAATGAGATCTAATGGAGCACGCGTCCTTCAATGATGGACTTTAGTGTATTTATATTAAAAATAATTAGTTACATACTGTTCTTGCAATCTGTCCATTTCTTTCCTCGGAATTCTCCATAAATCTCAATTTAAGGGCTTATTTAAAAAAAACAGAAAAGAAAGGAAAAAAAATCCGTGAGCATGATCCTGGGCATTTCAAGCTTATTCAGGGTCACAGTTTTAAGGTTTGTAGCCTGCTTCAACCACCAGCCGCCACTGATGTGCAGCCTCTTCTTTTCAAAGAACACGCAGGCCACAGTTTCAACTCTGACCAAGGTTACACAGAAAAATCACAGCCAGAACATGTTTTTATTGTAAATGCAGTTTTTATTTGTATTTTTTATTTTTTATAAAAGAAGTTAACAAAGTGAAGTCCATGATATGTATTGAATTTGTATGTTGTGCATTTGTCTATTTTCAATGTTATGGATAGTATTGTGCCATTTTGTATGATATGAAGATGACGGTGATGATAACTTGTGGTAAAAATGCAGACTCTTTAACGAATAAAGTGAGCACATTTTCTGAAATAGCCCCAAGGATCCATGTGAACCACCAGTTCATTGATGTCATCCCATTACAGATGTTTACTTCTTGACAGCACATATTCACACACACACACCAGACGTTAGGGTCACGAAGACTGGCAGAAGCATTGTAATTTCTTCTCGTTTCCTGGGAGGAAAACAGACATTTTAGTGCAAAGTGTACTCTTGTGTAGTGAACTTGAGACTCCAAAGGCAAAGATTAGTAAAAGAAAAATCTACTGGTCTGTTGAATCTGACCTTAGCAAGAGGTTAACAAGCAGTTGGGCTCTAAATGAGCCTGAACAGACCTCGTGCAAATGTGTTTTTGGTCTCAAGATTAATCATGCTTGAGACAAGATGGGAATCTTTTATCTGTGATGTCAAAATCCCAAATTAAATTACATTTTTAATCCCCCCCCCCCCATTCCTCCAAGTGTGTGTTTGCCTCAAATTTCAGGCAGATTATGAATTAACTTTGATGATGTAATGCGAGGATCAGAGAGGCAAAGGAGTATCGGTTCATTTACAATTTTCTGTTATGCATCACTAACTTAAAGACACAGAGTCTGTCTAACACTAACCTGTTTGACTGGTATATCTTGGCTCTTTTTTTTTTCAATATCCTTGCTCTCTAGAAAGTTGAGAAGAATGGATGGATAAAAAGGAGCAACTGTCATCTGTGCATTGAATACAAAGAATGCAGCTCCTGCGGAGGAAGAAAATGTAAATAGATTCCTTTTGACAGTGAAAAAGCTGCAATGTACAATTCTCAGAAAAGGTAATTGTTCCTCTGGGAGATTTCAGTCAGTACAGCAAGCACGTCATGCTAAAGAGTGTAATATATACTCAGATGGAGCTGCTGTAGTGTTTTCCTGCATTCTTATAAATGTGTACGTGCAAGAGGAGTGCATGTGCTTCAGATTGTCCATGAGTGCTCACTGCACATATAAACAGAGGGGATGCACTCTCACAAGACACACCAGTCATGCTGAGGGGAATTTCTGTGTGAGATTCTTGGATTTTTTTTAAAGGAAGTTTATTCAGTTTAGGTAAAATAGAATAAATGAACAATTATATTGCAGTAATACTAATTTGCCAACAAATTAGGTGAGCCCTCCTTGAAATTGTGCAATTAGGTTTTCCACTACAGGGACAGAGCTCTCCAAAGAGCAAGCAAATGAATCTACAAATGCATCAAAAGGCTTCTTGACTTCTGTGAGCTTCTGTATGAGAATGTGCATCAAAGCCAGGCCTTCATTATCGGTTCTTCAGTCTCCTGAACTTGTCTGTCCAGGTTATGAGTCGACACAAACTACTACCAAAACATGCTTGTGGTTGTTTTTTCAAATAACTACAAGGATGTTCTTTCAAAAAGTCCTTTTTTTGTTGTTGTTGTTCTGCAAAACTTTACTTGGATCCTAATACTGGTGACTGTTTGCATATCTTTCACTGCATGATGCACCCTCTGTGGTTATAAAGTTTCCAACAAAGAGACGGCATAATAAATTGATTGTCTATGTTTTGAGCTCTACGATGGTTTCACTTTTGTTTGGAGGAGTTCGAGTTTGCTGCACTCATGTGATTGTTTTTAAGTTGTGCATTAAACCGGATATTGTCTTTTTAGGCAGCACAAAGGAACTTTTTCAAGCTTTAGATCAGCAGGTCCACCTCTAGGTGTGGGAGGACGCTTTTATGAGACTGTCCAAGATTTACTCTTTTTTGATCTCATGGTTGGCCACTTTTTCATTTTCACTTAATCACTTCTGCCATGATGTCCAGTGTAGTGTGTTATGTGATGATGCAGTTCTTACAAGAAGAGAACAGCATGGGAGTGCTAAATCCTTTTGGGCGGTTTTTGCTTATGGTATTTATGGGAGATCTGAAGAACTAGACTGCACCTCCTAAAAGTAATCAGATATCGAAAGTGATGGGAAAAAAAACAACAACAGCAACAAAACAAAACAAAACAAAAAAGAATATGCTCACATGTAATCAATTTTTGAGAAGAAAATTCTCAATTTTTTTTCTGAGAAATAATTGCATACTGTACCTCTTGCAAAAGCAGATTTTGGTGTGTGTTTACAAGTCTGTTGTGTATCTGGTACGAGTGGCAGCTTAGTTAATGTTAGGCAACCCTGGATAAACATCACTGTGCAAATCACATTACTGACTGACTTTGCTGGACACACAGATGAGCTAATGCTTTTTCCCCTCTTTTTTAATGAAAAAAAAGGGGCAATAACAGATACTTTTAGGGCAAACCATTTAAACTGATGTAACAAAAACTGGAAAAACTGTGAATGGTAACCCAGTATTTACTACCAATATTGTCTTATGCAACAATATTATGTTGAATATAGCTTATTTACATATAAACGGAGCATGGTACACCCCCGCTATGTGCAAGTTTGTTTAATCCTGTCCTCTCGTTCCTCTCTGCGTGACTCTCTCCACCTTTCACATAAACACACACCGGTGATAGCATTAGGTAGATGAGCTTGCTGACAGCCAATTGGAGGAAGCCAGCTGTTAAAAGTCTGCAGACCCTTCTCCACACACCCACGCACACACATTTGGCCTCTGGGAATCAGGGCATGGATCATCAGGTTAGAGTGCACATCCGTCTCCAAGCCCCCCATGCCTTGCATGGCGGCTTCAGTGTGGCCACCATCCAAATGCATGGGGACAGAATATCAGCAGAACAAACACACATTTCCCGCTGGAGGATGCAAGCAGGGATGACGTTGTAGTTGACATGAAGATGAGTGTTGATAAGTGGCTGTGGGAGGAGAGGTGTGTCTGTGTTATACATGAGCTGTAGGTGGCCGGCGTGGGCAGGTCATGACGATGATGACGGTTTGTTGAAGCACTCACATACCCACATACTACAACCTTTGTATATTTTCTTCTTCTGTTTTTTTTTTTTTTTTTTTAGAGTGACATCCGCCTATTTGAGGTGGCTGCAATATGCATGAATATTCCCACTGATGAGTCACTGTTGTTTGCTCCTACTTTTGTTTGCCTGCTTTCATGCAGCTTTACAGGAAGTTTGTGCTTCTCATCTAAATCAAACTTCACACCATCATAGAACATATTACCGAATTGTATTTTATAAAAGGTCCGCATGTGGTTTGCTGTCAGTTCCACTTTGGGTGCGTGGCATAATTCTGAGGTGTCATCTCAAATTGAGCCCTCGTCTCATTATCAGCAGCCTGACAAGCTGCCGGCCCCTCTGGGTATGACTCGGTATCTTATACAACTCTAGGCACTGGATATTTCCCAGGAAAATAATTTGTCTGGACAAATCTATTTTCCAAGAGCTCATTATGAACGAGAGCAATCAGTTCTCAACGTCTCATCCTTCTGCGATGTGATTATTACACATGTGAAGCAATTCTATCTGGCTGAAGAAAGGAGAGGATGCAGGTTTTAACATTCAGTGGACCTATGAAGCAATGTTTGAGTACTGAAGCAGCAGGGCCTCGATTCAGAAATGTGTCCTTTGACAACTTGGATTGGAAATTAGTTGTCAGTGTATTAAATTCAGGAAAATATCATTTATTCTGTTTGGAAGTCTCACTGATGCACGTGGTTAAAATGATAAAAACCGTAACTACAGATGACAACATTGATTACATATACACATAAATGCTGATTTTAAAAGCATTGCACGTATGAGAAGACAAAGTATGTGTTTTTATGCTGGTCTAATTCAGTTTTAGTGACTTGAAACAATGTAGTCGTTTTTAATTTGCCTTGTAAAATATCACAAGATGGCAAAATTGTCCGACTTTGCTTTTCTTTTGTCCAACCACAGAAACCATTAAAATATTAACTTGCAGAATAGATTGTCAGGAGCTGAAATATTGATATTGTATACAAGCCAAATATGTTTACCCACTACAAGCAGTGTAAAACTAAAAAAAAAAAAAGAAGACTCTAAGTGGAGATGTAGGAGTTATTCTGTGATGTACAAAAGCTTTAAATTAAGTTACAGATCTAAGAATGTATGGTTCATCAATGAAAGGGGCTAAATCAAGAAAATAATGGAAACTTGGAGAACGGGGTAGATTGCTTGGACATAGAGTTGAAGTTATGCTCACCTTTTAGATTGAAGTGATAGTTTGTCTCAATGAGACAACATAAATCCAATTCTTCACATGACTAAGTTATGGATGAAGACTGACCAAACATTGTACAAAATAAATGCCCCACTTCTCTATTTGCATATAAAGACATCCAAATAGTGGGAGCAGTGGCACTCAAATGACATGAGAGGAAATCTGTTACAAGATTCATGTCGTTTGATGGTGAATATCTACAAATGAAAAACTCGGTAACATTCAGATCTACCTTGAGAATACTTGAATATATCAGAGGGATGCTACACAGCAGTAGTTTCAATTCAGGACATTTTGATGAATGTTTTATTGTTCACTGAATATATGAATGGTATTTTGAGAAAATGTGTGTATGAAAAGTTTTAAAAACCAACTCAAAGAAAACTTGTCATGTCTCACAGGGGTGTCGTTTGTGCTTCAGCGTTTTGTACAATATACGTGCAGTGACTGTCGATACAATAGCAGTTTTTATGTAGTTAATTGCTCTTTATTATGATTTTTATTGCTGTGAGTATCAGATTTGTGCAGACTTAAAGGGTATCGGATCCACAGTCTAATCTTTCCTGCCTGGGTGCAATTTGTGAAAGTGAAGAAATGATACTTCACTTCCTCATCTAAACACGGCCGTGTGTGGTGCTCGATTTAGAGAGGATTATACACCTAGAGATTTGATGCAGTTCCAGTTGGGATGTTACCAGAATTGTGTAAGATTGTTAGCTGATAGCAGTTCATTCGAGTGTAAGCACCTGCTTCAGCGCCTCCACTGTCAGCATCCTGCTGGGACGACGCTCTACAACCACAGGAGTAACGGTTCCACAACAGAGAGAGATCCAGCTCAACACAAACAGGAGGTGTGCGTTGTAAAGCCTACTTTCTAATCTAATAGTTTTGATTGCATTTCTGTATTTATTTACCTTCTTTCTCTCCTGGTTTGTCACTTTATCTGAAACAGTAGGTAATATGACTAATAGCCTACCAGCTGTTCAGCCTTGTTTTTGGTCTGTTTTAATAACTCAGTAGTAAATCCCCACTTCTGGTTTCGATATGCTCTAATATATGATGGTAGACTTTACAGTATTGTAAAGTTTAGCTATTTTTGACTCATATCGGCAAGTCACCCATGCACTCCTTCAATCATTTGCTTGTTCTCCTCGCATAAACCAGTGTTTCTCTGATGGCTCATAGCGCTCCTAATCTCCATCCTTTAAGTTTTTCATTTAAAAAAAATTAAATTATAAGGCTCTTGTACATCACATGTGTGTATATTTCCAGTATGTCCTCATTCTCTTCAGCATCAAAACTTCTGTTTGGATCCATATTTCTTGTTGATGACGCTGACCTCTTTTTCTTATTCCATATCACAACTGTGATGTGTGGTGTCTTTTCAAGCTGTACAAAACAATATTATTTCATTGCATATATAGACTTGCAGTTTCAAAAATCAAATTCTTACTACATGTTCCTACTCTTGAAGTCACTGGATTTATTAATCTACAAGTGGATCTTAAATCTAACCAGCTGTTCCTATACAACATGAAAGGTAAACCATAAAGCCCCAGACAGCTCCTTGGGAAGCTGTTTTAGACAGGTTCAACAGGTTGAAGACTCCGGGTCAGACCTGGGACACACTGGAGAGATTAGCTCTCCTGGCTGGCATGGAAACGACTTGCTATTCCCCAGAAGAGCTGGAGAAGGTGCCCAGGGAGAGGGAGATCTGGACCTCTTTGCTTAGGCTGCAGCCCCTGCAACCTGAAAAGTAAAAGTTAGCAGATGGATCATGGATATATGGATTAATATTAAAAAAATTAAACAAATGATTTTTTCTTTATCTGAACAACTGATAAACCAAATAAACTATTTACCAGTGTGTGAACATACAATTCAATTCAATTCAATTCAATTCAATTCAATTCAATTCAATTCAATTCAATTCAATTCAATTCAATT
>JAOWBL010001679.1:0-14909 GCA_028564865.1 Zenarchopterus dispar
ATCTATCTATCTATCTATCTATCTATCTATCTATCTATCTATCTATCTATCTATCTATCTATCTGTCTATCTATCTACATATGTATGTTATATATATTTATCAACTTTATGATTTCAGTGTCGCATGTCTGACTGTTCTTCATCTGTTTATTGATATAACCTACAACATACCAGTGCAGCGTTTACATGGCTTATGTTTCAGCAGAGGCATGCGGTCAACATCTATTTTAAATGCAACTAAGCTGTCAGTGTCCTTCAGAGCCTTTATACTGATATATGAACCTTTGTTTGTCCTTGTACCCTTACAGATGCCCTAGTTTCCATGATTCTGGTTCTTAAGGAGGTTTCTCCACTGCCTTGTGCGTGCTTAGGAGGACTAGCAGGGGTACTAACCCTAACCCTAACCCTAACCCATGCATTCATCTACTGAACATCAAGATCTTTTAATTAAAAAAAAAAAATCCGGTTTCTGAGAAGAAATAAGCAGAGTTTGCTGAATGGCATGTTCCTTATTTCTGGCATCTGGGCCATTTTTAGCTTTTTTTTTTTTAGGGAGCCCACTGCAAGATTGCATTTCGCAAAACTATATTTCCATGAGAGAGTTTAAACACTTTAAACTGATCTGTGGTCATGATTTAATCTACTACAGTCTAAGTAGAAAACCAACTAGATTTATAAATATGAAGTACAAATTCAAGCTCAGCCAGTAAAATAAACCTAGAGATGCGACGCATCGGAAAGGAATGCAACATGACGTAAAGGAATAGAACAAAATTTACTGAGGGTAGCTGAATAACCATTAAGATGACACTGGGATCACAGACTAAAAAACACTGGACTAAGCATTAGGACATGTGAGCCATTGGTTTCTGAAGAGCAGTTTCGAAGTTTGATTTTCTTCATAGGGTACACTGCCATGTTGCTCTGAAACATGACGAGACCACACCCACCATATGTCAATCAAAGTTAGCTTTGGCTACCAGCTCCTTCAGCAGAGGACGTGATAAGCCAGCTGTCAATCAACCATATTAGAAGTAAATTTAATGCAACAAATAAAATAAAATAAAATAAAGTTCGAACCCCTCAGAGTTTTTATGGTTACAAAATCAAATGATTAAGACCAAAAAGTTTTTTTGAACCAGGCTTTAAATATGTTGACTTCTGCTCTAAAGTTAGACATTTTGACATGGGATTTAATGGAGATTGACTTGCTTTTGCAGCTAGCCTCCAGTGACAGCTAAGAAACTGCAGTGAATCTTAGTTCTGCATGATCCTCAACCCAGAACTTAGAAGGCTGGTGCTTGGTTAGAGCTAAGGGATTCCATGTGGCTAGCTAACCTCACAGAAGTAGAGATACTTGGAGTCCATGTACTGACCACTAGGGGTTGGCTTCAAAAGAGAGTCAAATTCCATTCACCTGTTCCTGCTAAAATGTTAAAATGTCCAATTTTGAAGCAAAAATAAACATATTTATGGTCTAGCATGAAAACATTTTTTTTCATATCCAAGAGAACTGTACATTTTTTTGTAGTAACAGTTACATTGCAGTCTACTTTTGAAGAGAGAATAGCATGCTACATTGTCCATACCAAAACAAAGACAAATATGTGGCCATACCAAGTTGGTGTTGGTGTTGTTGCTGTCTTCCTCTGGCATGGGCAAGTACACAGCCAGCGCTACACAGTTGGCAAAGATGGCAAGCAAGATTATGATCTCAAAAGGTCTGAAGGTGAATGATAGGAAGTTTGCAAGGATCAGGTAAATAGACTGGAAATCACTTAGTCATACAGCCATGTGCAAAAGGTAAGTACCCCCTATTATGACCTAGTTTCAACAAAGTTTTAGCTGTCAGACAGATGTTTTCACATTTATCTTTAAAATACTCTGATGTGCAGAGGACTTTGTCCGCCACTTTAGATTTGCAAGATGTCCAAGTCCTGTGGCTGTACAAGCCTAAGTCATCACCCCTCCATCATTGTGTTTGACGGTGGGTATGAGGTTCTGCTGAAATGCTGTGTTTGGTTTTCTCCAAACATCGTATTCAACAGTAAGACCAAACAAATACATTTTGGTCTCATCTGTCTATATGACATTGTTGTCCTGTGGTTTGTTTGGATGCAGTTTTGCAGTTCCTAGACTGGCCACTGGAGGCTGGCTCCAAAAGCAAGTCAACCTCCATTTACTCCTATGGTAAAATAGCCAACTTTAGTGCATAAATAAACATATTTCTATCCCAGTTACAAAAAAATACAACATTCTGGCCTCAAGCATTTGATTTCACATCCATGACAACCCAGAGGGGAGTGATTTTTCAATTTTTTTTCAATTTTTTGTACCACACCAGGAGTGTTTATTTAAAGCATTACATTTGTTTCTGATATGACTGATTGACAGTTGGCTCAGCCAATGGTTATCCTTTAGGACTTCCATACTCATCATGCTACCAAGCTTACCAGCACAATTAGCATTTAACACTAACTCAGTGTTGACTAAATGCAGCAGTAAGTTTGGATTTCCCGATTGAAACAACATGTGACATGGTATACTATTGTAAATGTTTGCTGGCATCTGAAGCAACTGGTAGCCAAAACTGACACTCATTTACATACGGCGGGCATGTTACCGTCAACTCCCCAGGCATGGGAAAAAGAAAAGAGGCTTCAAAATGGCTCTTCAGAAACCACTTAACACCTAACTGATGCTTTGTCCATTGTTTTAACTGTCTGTTGTTATAAACTGTTATAAAGCCTTCATTCTGATCAAATTCGTCAATCCATCCTCATGATGTCATTGAAACATTTGAACCAAGTAAGGTAAGAGTTTAAAAAAAAAACCAGACAGGTGAAACTGTGACTGAATGAGACTCTTGATGGGTCAACGTTAAATGACAGATGCTAATTTACTATCATCATGAACAAACAACTTCATTTAAAAAAAACATCAACTAACACATGTGCTGCCAGAGCTTAAGCAAGGACTAGTAGAGCTCCACTCTGACCTGCTGCTGCTCACAAACAGCCTGGGCCCTCCAGGGTCGGGCCAGTCACAGTTGTCCTTAGGTCGACCAAAGCTAGTAGCCTGGGTGATCAAACAATAGGGTGAGTGCAGCAGATGGTGATCAGCCGATCACGCTGAGCTGCACTCACTGACTCGTGGTTAGTGGTTCAGTTAGTGTACTTTGAAGGGTTCTGAAATGATCAAGTTGAAAGTAGTTTGACTGGAGGACCACCTGCTGTGAAAGGCAGTCTAACTGGTGTCCTCCAGTTAGTCCTGACTAGCAGCCTTCAGCTGGAGGCAAAGATAGCTGCTACAGGCTGCTTTGCTTAGCTTCACCCAGGAGCTCTTCCAGGCCAACCCAGAACCAGTCAAAGTGGCCTGCTCATACACTTAACAGCACAACAAGCCATATTGTCATTAAAGTAAAAATAATTGTGTTAGTTTTTTATCAAAGCGTTAAGTAGCTAAAGTGACAGCGAGTTATTGGATATAAACTGTCAATGCTGTTGTCACTCAAAAGACTACAGTCCTGATTCAGCATGAATTTGTGGGTTTGTATAAATTTATCTGAGATACAAGAAAAGAAAAAAGAATTCCACCCTGTATATTTGTCATAGTTGTGAGATTGAAGAACTGCAGTTTCCTTCATGGATTGAGCTGGATTAGCATGATTAGGATGTGGTTGTTTGGATGGCACACTCTGGTGGGATGGAAGATTGTTTCCTGCTCTTCATTTCTGATTCTACATCCAAACTGCTCACAGAGCTCCAGGACTTACTGCCCAGCTTTTTCCTTCACACACAGCCAGCTCTCCTGGCTGCTGCTATCCCACTTAAAAATCATGAGAAAACAGAATCCACTTGGTGTTTTCCTCTGATGACAACAGGTGGAACCACCTTCAAGAGTCAGCAACAGAAACTGACTGATGAACTCCCACGGTCTCATCCTGTGGGTCAGCAGCTCTGCCTGCAGTAGCTCAAATGCTTTCCCACTGAACTTAGGGGGTACTTAGAAATGCCTACAGTTTGTTTCTTCTTTTTAGTTTCTGTTTGGTTAAATAAATGGCACACATAGAAATAAAAGAGGGGGTACTAACTTTTGCACATTTCTGTACAGTTACAACTGAAATAAATGCTGCCAGACAAGTAAATAAGTTAGCATTTGCTTGTATCATCCCACTAGTGAAGGAGGATACTTCCACTCCACAATACTGATGCAAGCCTTCCTGAAGGGGTTCCTCAGTGTGAAGAAGAGGAGCGAACGAGCCGGCCTGGGATTGCCTCCCGTCGCCATCAGCTTCTTCAGCTTTTCCTTCTGCTTCCTCTTTAGAGTTTCTTCATCCATGATGTAAGACGACAGTGGGGGGCCGTTGCTTTCAGCCATTCTGGCTCCAGCTGTTTTTCTATCAGTTTTATGTTTAATTCAAAGAGGTATCTCCAAAGGTAGTCCTGCCAGTAAGGTGTGTTCATGAGCCTCCTCAGTCTTTTTGTACAGTTATAGCGCAGCGACTGCTTATCATATCCCTATCCACACCCCCCACCATCTCTATCTGTGGAATGACAGCTGTCCTCTTTACTTTCATTGGTCTACTGAGCAGCTGTTTAGCCAGGAGAATAAATATAGATGATGAGTAGCTGTTGTAGCGATTGTTCACAATAGAAGGCATTTGGACAGTCTATGTGATGCCTTTTGGAATTGGGGAAGGCTGGCAGCTTTTCACTAGGTTATGTTTGTGGGTTGTACTTGGGTATGAATGGAAAGGGACATACAGTCACGTGCAAAAATCAGTGCCTTTTTTAATCATATGTGTTTGTTAGTATTAGAGAAGCAGAACCTCAGACAAATTACATTACTTTTTCATCCATCCATCCATTTTCTAAACCCGTTGTTCCATGTCCAGGTCACGGGGGTCTGCTGGAGCCTATCCCAGCCCGTCTCAGGCGAGAGGCAGGGGTATTACTTTTTCACTGCTCTGTTATTTATTTAACAAAACTCAAGTAAAAAAATAATCATGTAGGTTATCCTAAGCACCCCAAAGTGATGCTAATCATTAGACCTTGATGAATGGATTATCAGCATGTATGCAGACCAATTTGAAAGCACACATTTTGGCAGTTTGCTGGTCTGCAATATTCAAGTGTATGCTAACACAATACCAATAGGCTAAGACATAAGCTATCCATCCATCCTTCCATCAATTTTCTATACCCGTAGGTACCCGTGTGATGGGGGGTCTGATGGCGCCTATTCCAGCTTATTACAGACAATAGGCAGGGATACACCCTGAACAGGTCGTCAATCCATTGCAGAGACATTTGCTATTAAAACTATAAGACTGCAACAATGTCAGATAGACAGGTGAGACCAGAGTGGAGCTGTTTGGCCTTAATGCTAGGCACCTTATTTAAAGAAAACCAAACAGCATTTCAGCAGAAGCCTGTCACTGTCAAGCACAGTGGTGGAGGGGTCATGATCTGTGGCTGGTCTCCAACTACAGGACCAGAGTAAATACACTGCTGCTACCTTTGTATGCAAGACTTATTGCTGAGTTCTCTTTGAATAAATATGTTGTGTTTATTAACTCAGCATTAAATATACTTTGGGGAAATTCGTCAGTTGATAATGCAGGATAAAACAGTGATAGAATTGTTTCATTACATACAGGATTTAGAGTTCAAATTGTGTTAGGAATTACAAGCATCAGTTTATGGAAAAGTGATTTCACTGCATTTTGTTAAATATTTAACTTGTATACAAATATATACAAACTAAATACAAATGAAACTGAATACAAATTCAAGAAAAGGGGTTCCAGTTTTAGTTTTGGGAAAACTATTTGGCTTTATGGCACTGACGTCTGTAGATGACATATACATTCCTACTGTGAGATCTTATGACAGTATTGATGTTATTAATTACGGATGTTGCCAGTCCCCCAGTGTTGGTGGGTGGAGATTGGTGGAGGTTGGTGGCTGGCAGCCCTCCCACCCCCGTCCCACAATGGCTGTGTCTCTAAGTGCTCGGGCTCTGGTTGGGTCTGTGGGGATTTGGTTGTGGGTGGCTGCCTCCGCCTTGGTTGTCCAGTCTGTCATGCCCTTGTTGTGGTGTTGCTGTCACTGGGTCTGCTGGCTCTGTGGTTTGCCTCATGGTCCCCGCTGGTGATGGCTACCATCTCCCCTCTATTGGCTGCTGTTGGATGGGGGATGGGGAGATTGGTGTGGTGGGATTGGTACTAGGGGGGCTGCTGCTTCATGCCCCAGCATCAGCCTGCTGGGTCCCCTACAGGCTTGGGACCCCTACAACAGGGTCCCAGGCCTGCCTACCCTCTCCACTCCACCTTCCATAAGTATAGTATTGCCAGAGGCTCTTTTGTCAACACAGCAGATGTATATGGTGCCATGTGCTCATATGTGGTATTTATGCATGTAGTAGCTTTACCAAAGCAGGAGAATTCAACAAGACTCAGTCACAGAAGCTTTACTTGGCATTAACAGATTTTTAATGCTTAATATTCATAGCTTTACATGACACAGTAAATACTTCATTGAAGTTTGACTTCATGTTTGGTGTTTTTTTTCTTTTTATTTGTTGATGACATGCTTAAATGCTGCTTCATTCTCATGTAAGATGAATGTGTGAATCATGATAAATCCACAGCCCATTTCCTGATGCCTGCTGTTGTTGATGCTCATCAGTTCTGTGTTTCTCAGAAGAAGAGGAAACCATAAAGAATACAAGACGTCCACATTGAAGCTTGAAGGCCTCATTATGTCAGGGAGAGTAAGTTGATATCGTAGCATCCATCCACCTGCAGCACCAAAAAACACAGCCATTAAGCTTTTTTGTTTCCTTTGTGAGCAAGAAAGAGAACTTCAATCTGTGAACGATACTTTAGCATAAATTCACTCAGGTTTTGAAAACTCAGGACTCAGGATTTGTGCTGAGTTAAACAGCACAACACAGTTAAACTGCTGTACTTGTGCAAACCTTGTCAGAGTTGGGCTGTTTGAACCCACCGATCGTCTGATACTCATCTACTCTACAAACCCATCACAGTGGTTACTTCAGTGTGATTAGGGGGTTCTTCAGGGAATATGGCTTTTGTTTATCTTGTTATGCATATGTCATGATGACTGAATGAATGGGTACTGCACATGCTGTTCTGACTCTACTATCATGTTATGACATTTTTCAAGAAGTGGATTACTAGTACCAGCACCTACATTTCTTCTTTGTAACTTTCTGTTTATAGCTGCTGCTTGGACAGACGCTACAGAATTATGTCACACTAAAGGTTGGCTACAAAAAGCTATCTGGCTTACCATTCGGTGTTCTTAATGGCATAGATAACTTAAAAAAAAAAAAAAACAGAAAAAAATTCAACCCCCAGGTCAGATGAAGTGAACATTGAGATATACGTGAAGAAACCGAATTCAAGACAGGTACTGGTGTGTTTTCTGTTAGAAAGCTATTCTTGATTTTCCTGGTATCTCACCTACAACCCCCATCCTTCAGAAAACCACAGAAATGTAACAGTTTTCCTTCCGCTGAAAATGTTGAAAGAAAACTCACGTCAAATCGTCCAATGGAGGCTGTAGTATGGTTGGTCTGCATCACCTCAGTCAGAGCCCACATCTGCTGGATACTGGATGAAACAGTCTGGTGGTCTGGGAGGCCCTGGGAGGATAGAACAAAATACTAAACAGATTACAGACAAAAACTACTAACTTTGATTTGTTGTGTTAAGTATAAGAGACTGCTGACTTTCATTAAGATTAGATAGAAACAAACAGAGTCACACAGTAAATTAGCACCTCAACATCAGGGTGTTGATCAACCAGGATCAAGTCTGATAGCCAATCAGAAACCTCCTCCTCTGGGTCCTGGAACGAAAAAAAAAAAAAAAAAGTGTAATAATTTAAGTTAAGTTTGCTGAAACGTGTCACTGTATTCCACAGGGTTCTGTACTTGGAGCACTATATTTAATGCTGAACATGTGTCCATTAGACAGCATGGCATAAACTTTTTAATTTTTAATTCAAATATAATTCGCCATCCTGGATTGGACCTGTAAGCTAGTAAGACAACATTTGATGACAAAGACCTGGACGACTGCTAATGTTACTAAAAACAGTCAGGACTGAGGTTATTATTTAGCAACTCCAGATGACATTACTTTGGCATCTACTACCACTGTGAGAAACCTTGGAGTTATTTTTATATCATTTGTCCTTTAGTTCAGACAAAGATCCCATCACACATTCATGATTTAGCCAGCATATGCCAACATATCAAAATGTTTCTAAAACGCTGGTATAAGCTGAACAATTGATGTTTTGTTTTTGTTTTATTTTTGTAATTTTAGGCATGTGTATATATAATGAGTTGGTTTATATACACAATGTATTAGTAACTTGTATAGAACCTTTTGATAACATATGAATAACTTACATGGATAAATGCTTTGTATATCGCTAGCGTTCACAAGGGTAGTCTAATTTATGCAGAGGACGCAGCAGCAATTCACTGGCAATCATCTGTTGTAGCCTACGAAACTTCTGACGCTTGAAGCTGCACTACACGCCGCAGAAGTCACAGTATCAACATCACTGTCATTCCAAAAACACCGAAGAACGCTGGCAAGAAGTCTCCTGGTTGTGGGTGAGGGTGTAATGCAAGCAATATTAACCATCACCGCCACCCTCACGCTCTGATGGTGCAGGTTTCAACTCCTCTCAGGAAGTGTCTGTGGCATCTGTGGCTGCATCCTTGGCCTCTTCTTCTCAGCCAACAGAGTTCCACCACCAGCTGGTCATGCCAAACTGCCATGGTCTCACCCAGTTCATTCTAGACATTATCTCGACGTATTTGGACTTATTAGGAACTTCCATGTTACATGTGTGAATGAGTCTCAACAATCGCATAACTTATGGCTTATATGCAGCCCATATAAGTCATGTGGTCGCATATGTCAAGACATTTTGTGCATGCAAAACATTTTGACAACTTTGCAGTACAACATGTGCCAGTATGCTTCATTGTACTTTTAATATACATAAAACCTACCCATAACTTATTCAACATATGCCAGCGTATTTGGTACATTTTTCATACGTTGGCATACAGGTTAAATCATCAACGTGTGACAGGGGCTTAACATAATTGTTAATGAATAAAAAAAGTCTTTTCCACTTTCCAAATAATGAATATTGTCTCCCATTAATGCAGAAGAAATAGTCTGTCCATTTGTTGGCTGAAGATGTGGCTTCAGTAACATATTTTTGACATTTAACCTTCTTTTTTTTTTTCACTCAAGCAGATGGAGTCCACAGCTAGATCAGCAAAAAAGGAATGCTGCATGTTACACCACCAACTCAGTTGTTGCCAGGCAACAAACACACCACCCCAATGCATTCATGAAGAATTCTGGAGTTTTCAACCCTGCCATCTTCTGTTTCATTTCAAACTTTACATAAATTTACCAAGTCATTGTAATCTCTTACATAATCTCATATTATACTGAAACAGCATGATACCAGCTCTTTGTGAGGGAATATTTTAATCTCCTCCAGGCTGAAGGTCAACCAGGCAGAAGACGGCTGTCTCAGGATCAACCTCAGTGACACCACATGATCTGGCTCCACCTGCATCTGGAAAACAACAGCGCCGTCAGCACAAGCAGAACAGGGATAGACCCTGTGTGTTTCTCAATCCTGGTCCTGAGGAGCCAGTGTCTTCCAGGTTTCACATGTTTCACATGTTTCTCTACTTCAGCACACCTTGATACAAATGACCCTGTCATTAACAGACTTGTGCAGACCTTGATGACAACCTGATAACAACCATTATTTGAATCAGGTGTGATGGACCAAGGTAAGATCTAAAACATGCAGGACCATGTGCCCTGAGGACCAGAGTGGGAAACACAGGTTAAAGTATTGAAGTCATAAGCAAATCAAAGGGATCAAGACATTTTCTAGTGCCAGCAGAACAGTTTTCTACTCTTTACTTGGTGTGAAAAAACCTGATCATGAAGAAAAAAAGAAGTAATTGTGTTTTTACAATAAAACCTGCTGAAATACCAACGAGATAAAAACTCATTCAGTTGTCTCTGAAAGTTCTGCTCGAGTTCATTCTCTTTTCATTTCTCTGAAGACCTCCCTCAACCATTTTTTTTCTGAAATGGTACAAGACAAAGCAATACATTTGATTAACACAAGAATAGTGGTAAAGTTTTATTCTTATATATTTTATTGTGCTTTCCAACAATCTTAGAAATGTCTGTCTGGCATGAAGGGGTTTATTTTTCAAAGAAGGTTCATATAAAAAAGCTAGCGCTTTTTAAAACAAAGTGAAAGAAAAACAACACATCTTCTGTCATGCACATCCACCTGTGTCCTGTGAATTGAGTAGTAGTCTTGGGAGCCACCCTCGGTGTGGGGGTTGTCCATCAGTGGCAGGTCTCGAAGGACCGTGCACCAACGGGCAGGTCCCTCCTGCCCGGGGCCCCTCCTTAACAGACGCAGACTCACGTAGGCCGTGTAGTAGTTCTTAAAGGTGATTTCCTCAATCTGTAAGGCAGGATGGGGGATCAGCAGGATGGGGTGATGTGATCTGAGCTGATGTAGGTTTATCTGAGGGTGTTAACTAAACATCAGGAGAACAGAAAACTCAAAGGCTCCTCCAGAGTTTTATTGTAGTCTTTACGCAGCGTGACCAGCTGTATTTTTGTACTTCTGAGTATAACTTCTTCAGAATGTTGTAAGAGATGTGTGATTTGTACAGCACCTTGATAAACGTTTGTTGTTTTAAATGTGCCATGTAAAATTAAGCCTAGTCCAGACCCTCTGAGCCCAGAGATGTTCTGGGCGGGGCTATTCGTTCTTGCAGTTAAGTTTTAAATGTGTTTTGGGAATGTGGCTCTGTTTTGTAACACTGACAAACATTTAGTTCCTCCTTGTCCAGCTGTGTTTACAGCAGCTGCTGATGAATGAGGATTCTTCAAGCGTCTGAGGGATCAGAGATCACAGGTGTCCACTTGGACCTGCTCCCTTTACACAATGAGACTACTCCAGATTCACTGAGTGTCAAAGGAGCAACGTTCAAATCAGTGTTTCCTCTGAGGAACATTATTTTTAAACATTTCAACAATTTTCTCATACATGTGATGACAAAGTGAAGATCCACCGTCTAACTTATCTTAAGAAAGACTCAGCCTTTCATGAATCCTGGTTTTGTAGCAAATTTTTTTCCCCCCAAATTCCTGTACCAATTTTTTGGAATGTTTCTCGGGTCTAAAAGGCAAAAACAGATGTATGTTGGCAAATGAAGCTTATGTGAAAAAGCAAGAAGTCTCTAGGGAAAATATTACCAGGGAAAAAAGTCAAAAGAAAACTTCTGATTCATTTTTTTTCTTTATTTTGATTTCCATACCGTCCCAACCTTTTCTGATGTTGTACTGAGTGTAAATCTGAATTTGATGGTGAGCTGAAGGCGGATGCCGGTACTCTCAACAGTGAAATATTGTGTACAGCTTCTTACATTGACAGGTTTTCCGTAGGGGAGGCTGACGTCGACCACACACACTCCAGTACGAGCTGTGTCTGCCTTGCAGTCACCGATCTGCAGATGAACTGGTGGTTTGACTGTGCACGTCACAGGCTCTGTCAGTCCGGTCCTCCCACTAGTCTTCTGGAACAAAAATCCCAGTCAGGATGAACCAGATGAGCACTAGCATGCAGCGCGATAAAGTTGACCACAAATCACACATTTGCAAGTTTGTAGACAGAGTATTTCATTTTGAAAGCTTGTGGGTTTAAAGTCACAATTTCTGACATTTTATGGTTCTGACAATTTGTGAATTTATGAAGTTGATTAGAAGTCAGATGAGTCCAATTCAGTGTTCAAATGTTATGTTAATGGTATTTGTTGAACAAAACAAAATACCTTTTAGACACATCTTGGGATTTATGTCAGTAAAACACAGACTTTGGGGTGATTTATTTATTTTTTTAGTTATGGAAGGATGAGGTAATACTTCTCTCCTGTGAATAGGGGAAAAGTCACAATTTCTAATTTTTCTTTTTAAATTTGCGAGTTTATACTCACAATTATTTTGCGTTCTATAATAAATTTGTTGCTTTCACAAATCAGAATTTAGAGTTTTCTCTTGCAAATTTGAGACTGAAAAGTTACATTTTTTAAAAATTCACAAGCACATAAAGTCACAATTTATTACCCTTTTTTCACTCTCTACTCTCAAAGTTTTTTTCACAAATTGACATCTTTATCAAGTCACAAGTTATATAATTTATTTTTTTAAATTCTCCATTTTTATTTTATAAATTGTGAATTTATAAAATCATAATTTCTCAATTATTTCACTTTTTATTTTCAGATTTCTAAACATTTCTAAAAATTCCCAAGTGTTGGTGCTGGCGCTGGTGTTGTGGATCACGTATAGCAGATGAAGATTTTAACACATTTCACCTAGTTTTGGCCTGTCTTCTTCAGATTTGTGAACATGGTGGAATATCAGTGTCAGCTGAATGGAAGGGAAAAACCGACATTTGAATGTACATAAAAATCTGAGTTGTCTCTCACCTGTGTGTGAATGTATAAAGTAAAAGAACAAACATCCGTGGATTTTTCCATTCGAATTTAACCGTCTGGGTAATTTTTAAAGATTTTTTTTTCTCTTTTTCTTCATAAAGTGTAATATATTAATGAATTGATGTGTTTGACCTCTTTCATGACGCCGGAGTCTCAGAAAATTGTGCACCCAAACAGAATCTCGCAGGGAAAAAAAAGCCAGGAAAAGCTTTGCAATCTGTATTTGTGACATTCTTTGGTATCTCACGACAAAAATCTGATTTATTTAAAAAAAAAAACAGAGAGAGGGAAAGACTGGCCAGATGTATAGTTTGAAATCGCGATTGAAATGTTAAATAACTAAACATAAGACCAGCTCTAACGGACCAGAATAACTGCGTGGAGACATGCCACGACTCTCGGAGACCCAAACCGGAGACTTGTAGCTGCTGTCACTGAGAAGAAACTGGAGTCTGAGCCGTTCTGTCGCGGTAGCACCATGGACAGAGACACCGGGGACAAAAACAGGCAACATCCAGACGGATCTGAACGGGTTCAGCTGCATGTGAGGCAGGGTTTACAGTTCACGTTTTTAAAGCGCACATCAGCTGTTTTCAACGCAAAGTAAACAGCGCAGATGACGCAATGAGCCCGTTAGCTGCAGGGGCTAACCCACCTGAAGCGTCGTCATTTCTGGAGACTTCTGGTTCAGTTAAATCCACCGAAACAAGCTGTCGGTCCAGTTCTCACTTCCCTTTATCGGAAAGAAGTCACAGATCCCTGGATGCGAACTGAAGAATAATACAGAAACGAAAATGTGTTTACATGCTGGATCTGTGTTACTTCCTGATTGCATCGGAGGTAACGCGAGAGTCTTAAAGGGCCAGCAGCCCTCCCAGCTGCAGGTGTCGAGAGCCCACCATGTTGTAACTTGTGCGATTTGTTGCAGTTCCTCGACTGGCCGCTAGAGGCTTCCTGCAAAAGAGAGTCAATCTAAATGATCTCCATGTAATGTCCAACTTTAGAGTAGAAATAAATGTATTTATAGTTAGGTTTAAAAGGCCCTTTTGGTGTCAAATATTTGATTTTAAATCCTTGACAACTGACGGGTGAAATTTTAGGCACCACGTCAGGGGAATTTATATAAAGCATTAAATCTATTGCTAATATTATTGATTGGCAGTTGGCTCAATGAATGATCAGACATTTTTACTTTCTCTTCAGTCATTGTCATGCTATGAAGTACAGCTACGTTACCTGCAGTTAACCCAGCTTTGGCTAAGGGCAACAGTAATTTTTGATTTTGGCACTGAAACAACATCTGAAACCATTTATTCTACTGTAAATGTCCCCTGGCAGTTCTGCAACTATTTTGGCGGGGAAAACCTGAAGGAACTGTTAATCAGAGTTAACCACATGCCAATCGAAGTCAACCAAAGCCAGCTTTGATTGGCATATGGTGGGCGTGCTCCCATCCACTTCTCAGGCAGCATGACAGTGCACAGTATAAGTGAAAGGAGGCTACAAAATCCCTCTCTGGAAAACCTGTGGGTCATGCGACTGGTACTATGTCCATTGTATTTACAGTCTATGGCAGTATTTTCCAGCCCTGGTCCTCAGATACCCATGACCTGCAGGTTTTAGATGTTTCCCTGTTTCATCACACCTGATTCTAATTAATGGTCATCATTAGAATGTCATCAAAGTCTGCACAAGCCTGTTAATGTCAAAGCCGTGTCTATCAGGGTTTGTTGAAGGATGGAAACATCTAAAACATGCAGGATAGGGGTACTTGAGCTCCAGGTTTGGAAAACACTGGTCTATGGTATCTTTTATGTGGAGGCAACCACAGACTGTAAAATTACTGGACAAACCCTCCACAACATCACCTTTAGATTTTTCTGTAGGGTGCCTTTTTTACTTCTTACTGCACATCACTATGACACAAATGGGCAGAATGAACAGGCCTGGGAAACCAGCTGGAGCACATACTCCCTATGTCAATCAAAGTTAGCCGTGGCTGCCAGCTCCTTCAGCCGATGCATGCTGGAGGAGCTGCAGAGTTGCTGATGAACATTTGCAGCAGAATATCTCTTTTGAGATTTTGTTTTTGGTGGCAAAATCAGAAATGACCACTGCGTTTAGCCAACATGGGGTTAGTACAAACTTTGAGAAAGGTATAATAATGAGAAAGGTATAATAAGCCATTGCCCGAGCCAACTGTCAATCAAAAGGCATAGAACACCATATTGCAAATAAATTTACTGTTTCATATAAATTCCTCTAAAATAAAATCATGAATATATTATCTAACTATAGAA
>JAOWBL010001681.1:0-14907 GCA_028564865.1 Zenarchopterus dispar
CTCACACACACACACACACACACACACACACACACACACACACACACACACACACACACACACACACACACACACATTCGTTTTAGTGAGGCAATTCAAATCTTCAAATACCATCACATGAAAACCTTTCACAAACAGCAGTAATGCAGTTAACCCCATCAACAGGTTTTCTGTTGCCATGCCAACATCCTGCTGATTGACCTATGGATATGAGTGAAAAACCCATTTCCTAGGCAACCACTGAGACGTGCACAAACGCCAACTTGTTTGCATGCGTGTGTGCATGTGCCGCTGAATGGGTGCAGAATGAATGAGAGAGAGTGTGCTCGTTCATGTAAGTACATGTCACCCCGCTCTGCATCTCAGATCCACAAATGATGAAACTGATTGTAAATAAGGGGCGGGGCAGCTTCTCCCTGATTGACAGGATTCTTTGTTCTGTAAATTAGCTGGCTCACTCACCAGCATACACACACATGCACAATCACATGCACGTTCCCCTCTGTGACTGCTGCCATTGTCATCTTCCCAGTGGTTTGTGGGTGTGTGCAGGAACGTAAAGACTTAAAAGGAAAACAACTTCATGCTTATTCTGCATCACTGCAGATGAGCTGATTTGAGGCGAGTCAGAGGAAAAGAGAGTCATAAACCAGTTCCCTCTGCATTCTTCTCTCCTATGTATCTGCCTACGCGCTGCCATCCACCCACATCATCTCCACACTGATGGAACTTTCTGCCTCCTCCCTTGCTGGTTTTCTCATTCTCCGCTGCTTTTCTCTGCCCTATTCATATATCTTTTTGCGTTACTATCTGTCACACTTCCTGTTGCAGCTTCATCTCTTCCACACTCTTGATTTGGCATGCCCAAACTCTGTCGTCTTTGTTCTTCCATTATTTTCTGTCCATTTCAGTGTCATTTCTGTCATTTTTGTGCATAAGCATATCAGCTGTGTGACTATCATCATGATGATGGTTTCACTGTCATTAAACACTTAAGTTTGGGGTTTGTCTGAAAATGCAAATGTGAATACAAACAATTTAAGATTAGACAGTAAATTGGAAGAAAGGTTTCAACTCTTATGTAATAATATAGTTTACTTTTTTGTAATCTTTTGTGTATTTCTTTAGCTTTAGATAAAACGCCTTGAGCTGTACTGTCAGTTCTTTAGGGTGAAAAATCTTCATCTTATAAAATATCTTTCTAAAAGTTCGTAGTCTTAATAAAAAATTAAAAAAAAAATAAAATAAAACTGGTCCTCTGTATTGTTCAGCAAATGTATTCCACCGCCAGAATTACAGCATCATCGAAATGGGCAGGTGTGAATGAAACGGGAGCAGTATTATCTGATCACAGCTAGTGGAGGTGGCTCATCAAAGGCCTTCTGGCCTGGCCTGCTCCCCCGAGGGCACATCAAACACATGAAAGAGCCTCTAGAGCCACACTACTGCCCCGCCGTTGCATTTATCATCATCTTCGAACAGCAGTTATTTCCATTCATGCTTTGGACACAAACCTTTTAGAATGACCTCAAATTTATTTTGCTTTTATTTTTTTTAACTTTTTTTTTTTGGCTTTTCAAAGATGCTTTTAGCCACAGTTGGTTATTTAAATGGTGCTGTAGCTTTAAGTTTTTAATTTGACCAACATCTCTTGATAGATATTTTAAAAAATCTACATTTTGAAGTAGTTTTAAATCTCCTTTCACTATGTTCTGACCTGTTGAGGCAAAGAAATGATATCTCTTGATTTTCAAGCAACTGCTACGTGAGTGAGTAGGGAGGATGCTTGGAGAGACATCTTTCCTGCTCTATAACATACTCCATCACATTGTATCACCTGTAGCGTGCTTTGCTAGCGCCAGATGAAGCAAGGAGGGAGGCAGAGCTGCAGCCATCGTGAAGGCATTGCTCCATGCCGATCTTTGTCTGACAGGTTCACGGTTATTTTATATTACTGCTTGACACACACACTTAATACAGCATGGTTTCACACACTCAGGCAATCAGGTGGGTAGATAAGCAGCAGCATCCACGTTCATATAAATGTTAACTTTTGCTTCCTGTTCATAATTTTGGTCTCAGAATGTGTATTCTTAGTTGTCGCTTGCTATATTTGTTTGACATTTCACATAGGCTCATTAAAGATGCTTGAAGCTTTCAAACACATCTCTAAGTCGTAGCTCTGAGCCCATGAGAGGATTAAATATAAATAAAGGAACTCCACTGCCTGCAGTGTTAGACTTCTGCTTTGTGTTTATCTTTTGTTTGGAGATGAATTGCTTTGGCCCTGTGCTGTGGTCAGTTTGGAGGGAACCCACTGGCACTTGCTGCTCAAATTTTTTTTTGTACACCTCCCCCCTTTTAAATAAGCCATAGCACATTTGTAACACACAGAAAAAATAAAAAGATGCACAGGCTGAAAAGGTAGCACGCACAAAGAAACAACACAGCACAGTATTCAAGCCCTGGAGGTGTTGTTATTTCAATGTTGCTTCTTGCTCTTTGTATGACAATTTTCCTGTGAGGGGTTGTTGGTTTGCTGTGAAAGACAAGAAGCTATTGGGCATTGTAAAGTCAACAGAGTTGGAAGAGTGTTGTCTAAATGCTTTATAGTCCATTCTTACCACAGCGAGGCAAAACTTGTTCGACTCAGTTCCCTACACCGAAATATTTTTGAGATTGAAACTGAATGAGACGCCTATCCACCCCCTGCAGGCCAAAAACACCTCCTGAATTAAAGTAATTTTTCTCTGGCTTTTCCCTGAGATGCAAATAAGTTTTGATATTCCTTCTCTATGGTCTTGCTTACAAAGGCATATTTTAAGACTGTGGAAAGTTCTGAGGGCAATGCTCTACAAGTCATTGTGCTGAAATGTTGAACACGAACGAAAGCAATAACCTCCAGTTAAAAACGTGCTTCCCATCCTGTAATATTGTGTTTTTAGTAAACACCAGAACTGGTGCAATATTGATACAAATATTAGGTTTTGTTCTATAGCTGTGTCACATTGCATAATCCATTGCTATTTTTCTGCCCAGTCTCATCCCAGATCCTGTAATAACTATAAGTGGGTCCACAATCCAAAAACTTGACGAATGATGCATCAGATAAGGATTCAAATGAAACAGGAGCAGTCTTATCTAATCACAGGTAGTGGGCATGTTTGGGAGTCTTGGATTAAGAGGCAGGTTTCAATTATCAAGGGTGCAGGGGAGCTTTCTGGGGCCCCAATAAGTGGCCCATATCTCAATTTTTAAGAACGGCCACACAACATGAACTCTTCCTTAGCCAAGAGAAGACACTGCCTTTGATTAGGTATTTCAGCACGGCCCCGAATAGCTGTGTTCGGCTTTGTTTTGACCACGTATGCTGTAGGCAGGAAATAGCATTCCGTCCCTTCAACTTTGAGTGGTATCTTCTTATTCATTGCTGCTTATGCAAACACAGCAACAAAAATGCATCTTATTTTGCTAGGTTGTTTTTCACACACCTACTTAACGTTTAAGTTGATGTTTCATCAAAGCTGTCAAAATTATTACATCATTTCAATTGAAAGTGTCAAAGTATGAGTACATTGCCACAAAACCCCAGTGAATGGTACCGGGGTCCTGCGCAGTAATGAGGTAATGGGGTTACCCTTACGTCCTGGTTCCTTTGGTTGGAAATCGGACACCTAGTAAGGAAAAGCTGTCTAATAACAGGACCTGACACTGCCCTGATCCTTACAGGCATTTCTACTAATATTTAAAGTGAAAAACACAGAGTGGAGGGAGAGGAATGTGCCCAGTCTGTTATGGGAGCATCTTAGGCCATCGCAGCATAAAATGGTTGGGTCAGTATAACCCTAGTCAGTATTAACTTGAACGTTTATGAGATTTATCAAAAAGGAAAGTTTTAAGCCTGATATTAAATGTAAAGTGGATGTCTGCCTCTCAAAGCCGAGGAACTGATTCAGTAAGTGAGGAGCTGGATTGCTGACGGTTTTGATTCCCATTCTATTTTTTAAAAAAACCCAGTTTGTACAGCTTGAGAAGAAATTGCTCTGTTGAAAAATATGAATAAGGAACGTTTGGAAGTGTGTGACACTGGGCTGTTGGAAGAGAATCCTTTGGATCTATTGAGTTGTGAAATTCAGTCTCCGTGGTCTGGGGAGTGTGATCGGGGTGGTACACTTTGTTGTGTGTGACATTTTTCTTAATCACATTTGACCTTACGCAGAAAAGTGATGATCCGACTTCTTAATATCTGTATTCTTTTAAGCATAGACTAATTTAACTGTGTAGATGTGTGTCACGTGTTTCTGCTGAGTGGATGAAGAGAGATTTGCCTTGTAGGCTTTTTCGTTCTGCTCTCTCCTCAGCATCATGTAGAATTTTGGATGTTTCTCTTCCTTCCAGATTCTTGTCATAATCTGTCTCTTCCATATTAAGTCCTTGACCTTTATGATTCTGAGTTCAAGATTAGCTCTGGGCTTTTTTAAGGCAACCCCTCTTACAGGAAGTTTGTATGGACAACATTTGTTTTTTGGTTTTTTTCCCATTAATATTACATCTTGACATTCTGGCTGATATTCATCCCCAGAGGATGAAGTTTGAAGCATTTTCCGTATTTTCACCATAAACTTTGACAGGAAGACAGTGATTTTCTGATTCTGAAAGTCAAAACTAACATGCATGTGTTCAAGATTTCCCTGCTTTGTTCTATTTGGTAATACCAAGGAAAAGGGAAACTTTCTCAGAGGCAAGATGAAATTCTCGTCTATTGTCACGGAAACAACGACATCTACAATAAAAGCTTAGATTTATAAAATCTGAATGGTTGAAAATGAATCTCATATTTCAAATGCTAGGTGGATATGAGAAATGTTACAAAAAGAGAGTATTAAACAATCATAAACTTAATAAATTGATTCTACTTATTTTATGTGTTATTTTATACAGGGTTCTTTCCACTCCTTGAAACCACACAAACATGCAGGTGTATAGAGCAACAAGACTCGACTACTATTTGTGGTTAAATGGGTGGCTCAGTGGTCAAAGACTGGGATGTTAAAGCAACAATATTATTGGAATCTCAGTTATTAATCTATGCATAATGTCTATACTCAGCTCAAGGGACATGATTTTAGGGCTGCTAGGAAGCAAAGCTGTTAGACGTTCACCCCGGCAACAATGAATGGCCGTATTTGAATGTGACTCTTGGGAAGTTGAAGTGCAGATCATTCAAAGCTTCTGCAAAGACAATAATTAGTTTTTAAATTGGTGTTCCATGTCATTAATTTCAGTCTTAAATGACGAAGCATTTTTATATGATATATTTTTATTCCTTTATGCAAAAATACAAAAGACAAAAGGCTAAAGCTTTCACATTAGGTTCCGTGAAGGTACTGTGTCTTTTTTGTTCCTCCCCTGTGGTCAGGAGACACGCTGACTTTGTACCGCCACTATTCAACTCGTCTCACCGTGGAGTGTGTCTTTACGGATACCACCACCAACCAGCTTTTGTTGGTAGGAACCAAAATACTGGGCTCACTGTTTATTTGAAATAATCCTGAGATGCAGCTCAGTATTTCATCCACTGCAAAGACTTACACCTGTTTATTAATTCGATCGCTCTATTGCAAGTTTACCGACTTCCCCACCAAAATGGGGGAGCCACTCACGAGGGAGCTGCCAGAGATCACATTTTTATTCCACGTTGTGTTTACATATGAGCAGAACCACCTTTGATGGGATTAGAATCACTAAAGATGAGCTTTAGCCGGCCTGGGAAGCTGCTAGCAGGAAGAATGTGCAGGGATTTATGCATTTTTGATGCAATGTGGGGAGGAGTGGAACTCTGAAAAGGCAGCATGACCTACTTAGAGAGCCGTGGAATTCTGACGACTCGTCATGCCACAAAAAGAGAAAAATCTGTCTCTCACTCGCAGTATGTGTCAGGGAAAAGTGTGCAAAGGGTGCTCTCATGCATGTTTTTTTCACCTGCTGGAGTGTGAGTGAAGAGATATGTCATGTGCATGCAGTGAAGTCATGGGAGAGTATTTCTTTTCATGACATTTGTTTCAATTCACTGTTAACTTTGGATTAGTGTGTGCAGCCTGCTCCTTGAGCTGCCTCTCCGTTTAAGCCTCTCTTTTTCTTTTATTTAAAAGCTTCTGAGATGAAGAGTTTTCTGACATCCTTCAACACTTCGGTCTACGATCCACTGAGATTGCATCTGGTTGTCTGTTGACATCACACATATACACACACACACATACAAACACACAATTACCCACACAAGCACTGAACGGATATCGGCTTGGCCCTTCTGTCCCCATCTGTGGGAAAAATGCAGTTTTCCTTGCAATGTGGTTGTGTATACAAATACATTTTCCATGGCAGTCTGGTCTCCTTCTCACCCTTCCTTCTCCGTCACCACTTTACTCTCTTTCTTGGTAACTATGGCAACACAGTACTGTATGTCAGCTTCCCAAGTGAGACGGTATTGTCCAACTGCTCAGGCTGTCCCAAGCCTGCTGTACTGTCGCTGTGTAGAGCTAGAGAAAAGGGGTGCTGCTCTGCTGGCTTTCTTGTCACCTCAATAAAGGCTGGTTAAGGAGTAATTCATTAAGAAAGACAAGCCATCACAGTTTTTCCCTTCAAATAGACTGTTTGGACCAGAAATTACTGTAGCTATTGTGAGACAAGTTGGCCACCTTGTTGCATTGTGTGTATGTGTGTGTGTGTGTGTGTGTGTGTGTGCATGGTGGGTTTGTAGTCCTTCATGATTGATGATTGTTTGGGTCACTGTTGGCATGTACCCCAGCCTGGTTAAATATGCGCAAGCTCATGAATCCCAGAGAGCAGCGTGCTTGTGTGTTTGCATCTGAATGTAATAGAGTGAATGTGTTTATTACTATTGCAGCGCAGCAACGTGTCAGTGTGTGTGTTGGGGTGTGGGGGCTGGGTGGGCATGGGTCGGGGGGCGAGGAGAGGGCAGAAAAGATTTTTTAACAATTTCAAATGTTATGTTTCTTGTTGTTCCAAACTAGAGCTGGAACTGAATACTCGGATAGTCCAACTGCAGAATTCAGTGCTCTCACTCACTGGCAGCCGTGAACGTCACCTGCAGTAATGCTTCAGTTCATTTTAGCTCTAAAGGGGATGACAGCATGCCAGAGAGTGTGTTGGCAAATAAACTTAGAACTGCTAATCTGCAGTCCTCGGTGCTTGAATGTCAACGACTATAATCCCTTTTACATTTCCACAATATGTCAGTCCGCTCTTTCAAAGCATCCTTGAAATACAGGGTTAGGCGATTAACTAAGAAAGTAATTGCACTGAACAGAGAACCTGAGTGTTAACATCTCGACATGACGTGCTCATGACATGATGTCTACAGCCATGACCTTTAATAACGTTAAACCTGCTGCAGCAGAGGGTTAGAGAAGAGAGAGAAAGGATGATTGAGAAGCTGGAAATGGTAGTGGAGAAGGAAAGAAGGATGTCTGAGAGAAAAAAAAGCTTTGCAGGTAACTGACACATGAAGACATGGAAGGAAAGACTGGTGATGAGGAAAAGACAGAGAAAGAAGCAGTGGCTGGAAAAAGGTTTAGAGGTCCCAGAGGTCCTAAATCCTGGAGGGGTGAGGCCAGGAATCCTCGGAAGGAGCATTTTGCTTTAACAAGATTGATGTGCATGGACACAAGATACCTCAGGCTACAGAGAGGGAAAGCCTGAAGTGTGCATTGTTCTGTTCTGTCCTCTCTTCTGTTCTGTCCCACTCGCACATACACACATACACACACCAACAAACACAAACACACATGAAGCTCAATGTCACCAGCATAGCAGGAACATTTTCCTAAAAACAACGCAGGCCGTGGGAGAAAAGGAACTTTCAGACAGATAATGTGGGTGACAGCAGGACAGGGAAGACCTGGACAGCTCAGCCTGCAGCAGAAGGAAACAGGAGTCAACAAATTTACCGAAAAGACAATCAGAGAAACGCCAGGTAACCAGGAGCGGGATACGACTCTGCACCGCGGAGCTAACGCTGGTGAACTGGTGAAGGTTGAGTGACGAGCTGCTGTTTAATTCAGTCAGGTCCGATCAGTAACGCTGCTCAGATGCCTCAGCTGATGGCTCGACACCACAGCTCTAATCAGAAACACACACACTTACAACAGACAGGGAGAGACAAACGGAGACACGGGGGAGGGTAAGGTGCATGTAATTATAGGAAAAGAAGGAGGAAGCAGCGTCCCCTAATGTCACTCAGTGATGACAAAATGAAAGTTTTTGGGAATGGACAGATTAAGCACAAGATTTTTTTAGCCAAGGATGCTAATGCATTACCTGGGGTTGCAGTAAGCCATACCAGGTTTCTACTGTGCCCTATATGTGACAGACAACACTAAACTTAATACCAGGTCAGCACAGATCATTTTGGAACATGCACGGCTTTCATATATAGCCCAGTACAAAAAGGTTCTCCTTACTGCTTTTTAGAACTGTCATAGTCAATATAGAGAAAAAATGTATTTTGCTTATTTCACAGAATTGTGATATCATCAACCTGTCTGTGAATTACAAAAAAAGGCAAGCAAGTTTGGATGGTTGTAATGTTTAATGCTCCTGACTCTTTTCTGCTGGCCTCTGAATGGTTTGCTCATAGCTTTTTGATGTTCCAGGTTTATAGGAATTTGGTCATTTCCAAAAGTAACTTTTAAACTCCTGAACTGGTTGATAGAAAAAAAAAAAACCAACAGCCAAGATTATTTTTCTGCAAAAAAAAAAAAAAAAAAATCACAGATTGCATGTTTAAGTGTTAGTACATTGGGATAGTCTCCAGCAGACCCCCTGTAGAGGATTCAGCGGGTACAGAAGATGGATGGATGGGTGTTGGTACATTTCCATGAGATAACAAGGTCTTATCTTCAGTATAAACTCAAAGACTTAATACATATCAAGTTTTTATCTATAAAACTTCTGTTGAATTGTCCTCATTGATAGAAATGAAAAAAAAAGTAAAACTTATCACATGCTTTATACTTTTAGCTTTATACTTTTCCTCATCAGTCTACTCTGCTGTCTGCAGGGGCCATGAAGTTGTCTCTCTGCTCGGCTTCTGATGGTTTCCTGCTTGTGCCTGTTTCGGATTTATAGTGAGATGGAGAAAGAAAGATAAAAACATACAGATCTGAGCAAAAAACGGGCTAAGAGGGGGTCGGAATGGTGCTGAGTCTTGTAAAATGCAGAGGCTCAGACTTTTAAGAAAGCAGAAAGCAGAATTAAACTATTCGAAGCCAGATTATTGCTTTTATTCTCAAGTAGTTTTCATAAATATTGGGCTGTCCATAAAGATTTAAAATCCCCATTTGAGAAGAAATGTGATTGATTTCATCTGATCTCTTTTTCTTCAGTTTATAGGCTGCCTTAGCTAAGGCTGACTTTAACACAACAATTGAACAAGTTTCCTGAAGAATATAAATATTTCATTCTGACTCTCTTTCGGGGGAATGCTGTCAGTCATAAAACTCAAGTTTAAAAAAACATGAGGATATCAACATTTCCAAACTGACTTGATGAATTTTGTTGTGGCTCAGATGAAGAGGACTGGGGAAACAAACACTGCTGGGAGACTTGCAGAAATGTCTGTCTTTCTTCCTCTCCAGAAGCCTTGGACATCCCACAACTAATCCAACTGACTGTTGATACACTTCTGTACTCTTGACCAGAGTCAGCCTCTACCTTATTCTCTTCTATGAGCTTTTCTTTTATCGCTTTTGCTCTTTTCCCGACAGGTTGTCCATGTTCTTGTCTCATTGACTTTTGCATTTGCTATAGTTCTTAAACTTAAAGGCAGAGTAACTAAACATCATTTTTTTAATGTAAACATTGTTCACACAGGAAACATAAATATTGCTCATCCTCAGGTAGACGCTTTCATCGTCAAGGTTGCCTCGATAAAAAGTACAGCAGATGTTTTTGGAGTCAAAGCCAGCTCTTCCATCTAACTTTGATCCAAAAAAAAAAAGTAGCATCAAGCATCTCTTCGTCTCAACCTGCATTGATTTGGTTGCAAATTGAAAAAGCTTAGAAAAGTGAATTTTTTGAGCCAAATAAGGACCATATGTAAATTATATTTCAGTGACTGACACAATCAATATCAACAGCTCAGCAAAATGACTGCCGTGCCAAGTAAAGGTCGGTTTATCAATAACTGTACAATTAAAAAAAAATTGCACTGTAAGAACAAATTTTCCCTTGACAAATCTAAAGCCGCCTGCTTTTTGGTAGATCATTATGATGGTTCGCTTCCTCCTCTCCTCATCCATTGGTCTCCTCTTAGACTTATCATTTCAGGAAGGAGGATCTTATTTTGGTGTCCCTCTCACTCGAAAGCACAACATGTTCCAGCTGTTGTCAGGCCTTGTGAAAGGCACAACATTCTGTAATAGGCTTAACACGGCATCTGCTTTCTGCACTGCACAGATTGCTAATAAAGGTGCAATGTGTTTGCTGGGATTTTCGTACCACTGGCCAAGTTTAGCTTATCTCTAATTTCTCAGAGAGCCTATTTGTGCTTTATTGTTTGTCTTTTTATATATGAAATATATTTTGGCATGCATTTGTTTCTGAAGCATGACGTATCTAGTGAAACTGTGCATTTGAGATTACCCATGAGCACGGGGGGGAGTCTACTTTGTGTCGAAGTGACGGTAGATGAGGAAAGGTGAGAGATTTGTCACCGCTGAAGAAGCTTCCAAGGTGCCACCGTGGTCATCCTAGATAGCTATCTGAGTTCTCTAGAAACTGAGTGATTGATTGAGATAACAAGGAACTAGACTTCATGGAGAGCAGAGGAAGATGGAGGGAAAACAGCCATCAGCTTGAGCAGCACAGTCAGTCTGCTGCAGTAGATTCTAAAGGCCAATCTCTCCCCAGACCAGTCGTGGGTTCCTCAGTGTTTTTCTTCTCTTTGTGTTTCTACTCTCCATTTTACTTCATCCACACTCACTCAATCAATGTGTACTCTGTTCAAATACTCTGGGGTCTCCTGTTTAAATGTTACCATGAGGAGATTTGATGGTTGCCGCATACGCAACTCAACTCCTTTCTCTCCTCCTGTTGCTTTTCTGTTCGTGGCCCACTGAAAGCTTTGACTTATTGCTTCTTTTGATGTTTGCAATATCAGCCGTATCTTCCTGGTCATTTAGAAAGAGAAAACAGGCATGGTGGGTGATGCGTTACACCCCAGCACGGCTCTCAGCTGCCACAGGATTCATTGCTGGGGAACAAATAGCTGCAGCTTCTTGAAGCTCTTACGCGGATGGCAGCAGGGAAATTAGGTTGCACTGCTGAAGTTCACTTAGCAGTGGGGAGTACTGACCTTAAATAACAGCTCATAAACCCATGTGACTTCAAGGGAGTCTTACTTATGAATTTGAGCTGATGCATTTACAATGCCTGTACAGAAATGTACTCATATCTTTGGCTGATTCACAAACACAACAGATCCTTGGTTCTGCCTACACTTCCAATAATAGTCGGTAATGTCTGCTATGACAGAATTTAGAGGATTAAGTGGGTTTTATACATGGAGAAATGGATAATCTTCTCTAGATTTGACCTTTTGGCTGCACCCCGCTGACTCTATAAGGCTTTAGTAATGACACCATATGTTGTAGCAACTGGTGGGTTCAGAGACATCAAAATTGACAGCGATGTCTGATTTAATAGTGCAAAGATATTTAATATCCATATTTATCCATGTTTAATTCCACATCTAATGGAATTCTTTGCTGTTTTTCTTGCATTCATAGATATGTTATGAAGTTATGTATTACAAAATGGTTAATTTAAGGAGGAACACTTAGATGTATCTGTTTTCCAAGTAAATGTTTTTTTAATTATTATTCTCAATGACAAATCTACTGACTAACAACAGTGAAAGGATAAATTCTGTGTAGTGAACACAAATGAGGAATTTTGTTTGACTATTTTCACGCAGGTTAAAAAGGTAATATGTGCGCAGTTTACAGTGTGAGGGCCACATAATGGGACATGATGTAATACAAAACAAATAGTCTTCCAAAGAGCTTTCCTCTTGGTAGGATGGTGATATTTTTCTGCCGTAGTTTCTTATTGATGGTTTTCATAATTTAATCATTTAATAATGGGAGCTATAAATAGCTGCAGCTGGTTGTGTGTAATGATGGTGGCTCTGGCTTTGTTGGAAAACCTTGCAAATGAAGCTTTAAGAAGAGAACAACTGTTTACGGATCGCTTAAATCTGGCACAAGATGATAGTTGGCTCATGCAGCGCTTTAGGCTTCCAAGTGCTGCTCATCTGAGTTGTATTAAGAACTGGGTTAGCCTTGACACTATCTTTGAGTGAAGCTATACTTTTTATTCTCTCTTTTATACCCCAATTATTACTTTTTTCCCTTTTTTTTAACCTTGGTCAGGGTTCTTTGTTCCTTATTTATTGAGTTGAGCACTTTGGTGATTTTTCTTTCTTCTTTTTTCCATTTTACAGTTTTGTATTTGTTCATAAATAAGACCACTAGATAAAACTAGATCTATTTTTTTTCCTATTCCGCTGAAGACCGCCTGAATTTCACATACAACTTGTACTCATTCTTTGTTGTTACTCATCTTGTCTGTCTCTTGAGTTCTTGTAGTTTTTGGTTAATTATTGGGATCTTGACAGCCGTTTATGGGTAAAGAGGTAACTGCATGGGCCACGTGTGCTTGTCCATGCACTTCCACAAATATCTGTTTAAATCACACCTATCTTAAAAACGAATGCACATGCGAATTTAGGATTTTGTGCATGCACACACATTTAGAGGATGTGGGGCCTTTGGACACTTCGAAACCCAACATCTTGAAGGTAAATGAAGAAACATCTGGCCACAGGAAGAAATGGAAGCCTCTGATGTAAAAATCAAGAAAGACAAGAGTTTCCCTGTAACAGTCCAGCAACATAAAACTCTTCATGACAAGGAAGGAGGGAGGCCAAGGAGTGTCAAAGCCACCATCCATGAAACAATAAAGATGCAGAGATGCATCCAAAAGCTTGGTCTTAACAATGAACTGCTAAGTGAACTGTCTCAGGTGGCAGAAATCCAGTGAGGAGGATAAAGAGAGGCAGGAGGAACCATCACTGAAAGAGAGGCCAGTGCACAGCATACATTGCCAGCAGATGGAAGAGATGCCTGACGCTGATAAGTCCTACCGGTGGCTAGAAAAGGCCGGTCTGAAAGCCGGCATTGATGCATTTAATATATGTATATATTCAACCAGTTGAGCTATAAGATATTCTGTGGTGTCATTTGTTCAGATTAGGTTGCCTGTAATCATCTTTTCTTTTGGCCTTGTCATGAACAAACAGTATGTGAGCAGACTAGACCGCCTCAAACAACATTTCAGGCTCTCCCCTCCCATTTTTCCCCCCTTTTTTTTTGTCCTTGATCTCTCCCCGTTTTTCCCTGGCATGCACAGTACTCGACCTCAGGTTGCTGATTTGGTGGCAGTAATTGGCCATTAGCTGAGGGACAGATGCAGCTGCCTCTGCTAGCAGCGTTAACAAGGCATTTTGTCACGCTTAGCTCCAGCCCGGTGCTCTGATCAGCTCATGTTCTTATCACAGTATAACACATATGTTTACATATACATGCATATGGCCACCTACAGCACAAACATTGACACTAATGGGGTTTTTACAGTCATTTTGCATGCAGAAGTGATAGATTAGAGGATTTTCTCCTGGAGACTGACAATATTTGGCCTCGCGCCATCCCTGCTGCAAGTGTGGCTGACCCGGTAGGAAGGGCTGGCTAACTTTGTTTGAGTAATTAGTCAGTGTTGGTTTAATATCTATATGCTACTAAAGTGTAGTCACACATTCAAAGATATCATATTATACTTTCAGAGTACTTTTTTAAGTAAAACAGGATATGGTTTTTAGTCAGACAAGCTGAAACAAACTGAAATATGCTGGTCTATCACTGCCAAATACTGTATTTTCGAAAATGTGCCAAAAATGTTACAGATGTTTGTATAAATCTACTTTGAAAATGTTTAAGAAGAAAACTTTGTGTAGATCTAAGGGTTAATGCACATTGACCTTTCAAAGATCTGCTTTTTTCTCAGGAATTTTCATTAAAACTACACAACACAAGCAATACATCACATACATTAAGAAAAAGGCCGTTTTGTGGCTACATTCCAGAGGAGCTGTCGCCTCACATTTATCAGGGTGATTTATCAGTCGCACAGTATCAACAGGGCAGTTTTACCATATTATAATCAATAAGGATAATATAAACATAATAAAGTGAAATCATTAAAATAAATATCATAATAACCATCATCAGTAGCATTGTAGAAAGGTCACTGCGAAAGATGTTAATACTAAATATTGAGGCATTAGTATTTGAAATCAACCTCTGTTGCATAAGTGATGTACTCTAAATGGTAAGTGCAGTGCTGCACTGTCCGAATGACAAGACCCTTTTCTAAAAACTTCTACATGATGCCGTGTATTTGACAGGCACGCGCCATGTGAGTCTGCGTTCATTTGAAGTGAATTATCCAGTTATGGATCAACATTAGACAGGGTTATATGCTTCCTTTCAGTTTCCATTTCCACGTTCTTCCACCATCAGGCCCTTCCCCGCAACCACACACACCTCCTTGGCCGTCTCCCAAGGCAGTCAAACAGATTACTACGGGCGTTAACCCCATCGATCTGCGCCAAATGGCCTCCAAATGCCAGGAATTACATTTCAGATGGGAAGACGGGGAGATAAAGTGCTGTAGTATTTTTTGCTGCTTTGCCTCAGAGTTAAGTGCTGTGATGCCTTCCTTTCTGGACATTAGTTTATTGTTAGTAAAATTTGTCTCAGTTTGTAC
>JAOWBL010001682.1:0-14907 GCA_028564865.1 Zenarchopterus dispar
GGCTGGGATAGGCTCCAGCAGACCCCCGTGACCCGGACATGGAACAACGGGTTTAGAAAATGGATGGATGGATGGGTTTCCACTGTCGTTAAAATGTCATGATGTCAGGTTCTTTCTTGAGGTCATATCATTTGTGATAGTTGGGGGTTATATCCTGAACAGGTTTGCACAGCTGATAACTGGTTTAGCAGATTAGGAAAGCGTGGGTGGTTGTTCTTAGACATTTGGAGCTAAATTTGAACATGGTAAAGAGAAATGCTCTGCAAATGCAGTTAAAATCATGATGAGTGCATGAACTGCAAACTGGGGATGAGTCAACAGACAAAAGGGGAAAACTACAACCATCACTCATAAAAAGACACATACTAACAAATCTTTGTGTTTATTTTTTCTTTTAATCACATCAAATGGTGAAAAGTCATTTGATCATTTGTTTTTTGTTTTGTTTTTTTTGGTTGTAATTTTCACAAATACACGGTCACAGCTCACTAGTGACCAGTTTACACAGCTACAAATGGGAGGTGTGGTGTTTACATTTGTCGAAGGAGTGGCAGTGTCACATGACCATCTGGACAGGAACAAGAGTGTTTCAAGTATCCACTTGTCTTCTCAAGAGCAAAACATATGATTAATAAAATTTAACTTATATTTCATATATTTATATATATATTATAATTTTTATTGTTGTATAGGCTACATGCAGTATCTTTTTTCTCACATGCAAGGCAATTATAGTGTCACAGTTTAGATTGAAGCATAAATAAAATGCTTTAAATTATCAACATTGCAAGCAAACTCCCACTGGGCAAAGGCAAAAAATGAAATAGCTATTTAATATATGCTCTTCAATATTTCTGATATATATCCTCAGCTGCTCTAACACAATCAATCTTTGTGGATTTGCTTTCACACTGCTCATCGCAGCAGTTTTATTTCAATAATCCTGTATTTCTCTCAAGTACCACCATTGATAAATAATGTATTTCAGTAGAACACGTTAAATATCCATTTTAAGAAAGATAAGAAACAATAAGTTGTTTGATATACAAATAGCTTTTTTTCGTGTTAAGATTAATGTAGTACAATAGCAGTAATCCTGGATGGGCACGGTTCACATTTGTCGATGTTCCATTAGGAACCAAAGTCTCTGTTTGCCATCTGATCAATAGAGAATTCAAGAAAGAGGAGAGGAGGGATAATAAAACAAGATAATCACAAGTATATGGACCAGTAAATCACATTAAAGAAGAGGAAGGAGAAAGGGAAAAGGGCTCTGGCGTACAGGTCAATTCTTTTGGCGGCGGAGGGGATGACGGGTTTTGGAGGAGGTGGTTTCTTGTTGTTCTTTGCCTGAGATTTGCCAAGACCGGTATCAATAGGCTTCCCGTAGCAGTCAAAGTTTGACAATTCAAAGTCCCGCGGGAGTGAGCCAACAATGCTGAAATCATTGGTCCTCAGGTCTGATTTAGATGTGCACACCTTCTTGCAGCGTGTTTCTGCCACCTGGGAGACAGAGAGAGAGGAAAGAGGAGGGATAACAAATTGATTGTTCTGCATCATCTGATTGCAAAATGCATTCATCTGTGCAAAACATAAGATAAGGTTAGACTTGTAAAAGGACTCCTGGCAGCCCCCAAGGCAGAGGATTCAGAGCAAAGTGGTTTGAATGAACTACATTTGCATTTGGCCACTGCATTTGCAATCCATTGACATTGTGATCGTGGGTATTGGTAATAATGATTATTTCATCATTCATAGCAAGTAACAGTAATCAAACTGTTTGGTTCTTCAATTTGGTTTAGCTTTTGCTCTAGTTCATGCTCATTTTAATGTGATACAGTATACATGTATGCAGTGAGACATAACATAAAGCAATAAATTGTATAAAGGTAGATATGTGCAGATTTTAAACAGAAGCCGATATTAGCAGTTGTGAATTTTTAGCCAGATTAAACAGAACAGAGAGAACACATCTGCAGTTACAGATTACCTCTACACAGTCTGTCCTCTCCTCTTGTAGCGCAATCTGTCACTCCACACTTGTTCAGTAGCTGCCATCCATGTTTCCCTATCACCTTCAGACACCTGAGGCCCAAAACCACATTCCTGTTTTCTTCTCCTGAAATCTTAGCTTTTGGCAAAGTTCCTGTCTTACCGACTAACATCCATCTAATCCATCCATATTTACATGATGTTGTATTTGTTGTACTTCGGATATGTATACAGTGTTCCCCCATCTATCACAGTATTTAATTTTCAGAACCTCCCCCCATGATAGGTGAAAATCTGTGACATAGCAAGACCATATACAAAACGTTTTGTTTTATAGTTCAACACTGGAACTCCCGTGGCAGTCTTGAAGATGATTAGGGGTTTTATTATGTGAATAACTTTATCTAAACAAAATCTACAGGTTCCCTGACTTTATATATACTCCCTGACTTTTCCTAAATAGTGTGTGTTTTATATTCTGTGAAGTTTTGAACACGTTGAAGTAAATTACGAGTTCTGAGAACTCATTCCTTGGACCGCCACAGCAGTTCTGTTGACTGCCGTCATTTACAGAGCAGATGCTCCAGCTGCAGAGCTGCTGCCACATGAGATTGTTACATTTCATTTTCTCTGGGTGTTTTCTCTGGTCACTGCCTCAAGCCCACCCCCTCCCCCTTATGTCCTTGTTTTACTTATATTACACTGGATATCCTCATCTGAAGAGGCACAGAAAGAGAAGAAGTGAAAGAATCACCATTTTACTGATCAGATTTGGAAAGCTAGCAGCTGTTAGGCCTACAATGTCCATGCGAGGTGGGGGGGGGGGGGGGGGGGGGGGGGGGGGGGGTTCTACACAGACATTATTTTGTAAATGCAAATTGATTTCGTAGCCTGAATTTCTGAAATTACCCCAACGAATAAAGAATTAGACGCCATTCTTCTCAACAGCGAAATCAGCAGAAGCAGAGCCAGCTGCTGTCCACTTCAGTGCTGAAATCACTACAATAAAAAGATACATAACTTATTATTTTAAATAAAATAATTTATTAAAGAAAAGTGTAAAAAACTATAAAAACCCATAAAAACATGACTGCTATAAAGCAACAGGAAAAACACACATAGTAAAGAAAAAAATCCACAATATACTGGGATATGTAGATATAGTGTAAAGGTGTAACACTGTTTTCAAAAGAAGCTGATCTGTGGATAGATGGGGTGGAGGGGAGTTGAGTGACTGACACCACCCCCAAAACTGGCTTCTTATGAACAGGTGTGAATGACGTGTTTGAAAAGGGTGTTTTTATTCTTTCTTTTTTGACATATTTTGACCTCAATATGCCACAGACATTTCATTAGAGCTTCACGAAACTGTGGCAGCTTAAGCATGATCATGATTATTATTACTTTTATAATCTTTTAACATTCCTGTTTGTAAATTTTAGTTGAATTTACTGGCAGATGTGGACAACATGCATATCTTTGTTTTCATTAGTGTAGAATTTCTTGAAGAGCAATTTTGTAATGTTTCATTTGGGTTATCTCTCCAACTTGATGCATTGTTATAACGGCTAAAGTATGTCAGGGGTACAAACCAAACACAGTTTTTAAGAGGGAGTCTTTCAAGGCTTTTGTGGCCACTACTTATTTTTCTGCACCTACAGAAAAGAAAGGTCAAGGCGGTGGGTATTCAGCTGCTAGGTTTCATTACACATCCCACAGACTGGACCTTTTTAAAGTAATCCCCTCATCCCATGTTGTTCAATTTTCACTCTGATCTCAATCTAAAGTCTTGCTCTGGCAAGAAAAAGCTTTTTCTGACTTTTCTGACACATAACAGCTAAAACCTTGACTTATGTTTACACTTTCAGGCAGATTGTCTGAAATTAAAGGAACCCTTTTAAACAAGACTTTTTATAATAGTTCAATTCAACTGAAAACAGGCAACACTTTGAAAATGAAGTAATGCGGCTGTTTGATCTTGAAGCTTGGACAGAGCTCATGCTGATAAAAAAGAAAAAAAAAACGACTGCTATTTTAAGAGAACAGAGATCTCTGCAGCCAAAATCCAGTTGTCTTTGTTCTCTAATTTTTTTTCCTAATATGGTTGTTCCCTCCATCTAAGGGGGTACTGTAACCTCGCACCCTCTGCATGCCACTGCAACCTGTTCTTATGCAAAACACTGCAGACAGGTTTAGCTTAAGGTCACCTAAAAAATTCCTTTCATCTAATATGGTGGAGGCCTGCGGGGTGAACAGGATCTAGTCAGTCTATGGATGCTTACTCAGTGAAGTCATTAAGTTCATTAGAGCTCCATTATTTTGGTTCGGTTGCAAGAGGCAACCCATTATACCCCCACAGAATAATATATTTTTTCTCAATCTGGATCGGATAAACAGACAAAAGCAGAGAAGTAAATACATTCCAACAAGGCATGCAATTGTAGGAGCAGACTATGTCCTCCTTCCCTGCAGACATGCATACAGTTATCAGACTTGCACCTCGACTCAGCGCTGCATACATGTGTTAAGATGATGGCAATTCGTAATGACTGGATTGAATCCAGTGCCTCAGCTACAAAACTGCCAGCAGGGGTTTGGATTTTAATTATATATTTAAGCTTTTTCTGGTGTCACTAAAGGTGGATAAACGCAGGCATCCAAGGTCTCAAATAAAGCAACAGCAATATTTATATTAATCCTATAGATGACACAGTATTTACACCCACAGGTTTTGAAGTTTTTATTAGGTGCAAATATTAAGTGTCATGTTGCTATGGAGACTGCTGGCTGCAGCAGTCTGTGCTATAAGAAATACAGAGGCTCAGGGAACAGTCAGGGAGATGACTTTTGATATAAAAGTTATTAGAGTCATTTCTTTTCTTTACAAAGACAGCTTATGGGCATTTTCCTTGTTTTTTCTCTCTTTTTTCAGTTTTTTTTCTTTTAGATTGTTACTGTGTAATTGCAGATAAGAAAACAAGAGAACAGATAGAATCAGCACTGACTAGAACTGAACTGGGAACATTGCTCCTAAATGTTGTTGCAGAACACGGTGTCCGCGTCATCATTTCCGCTCATCCAGAAACACCATCCCACAGCTTTAAAACTAAAATGGGGTCAGGAGAGTCTAAGCACACATGAGCAGTCCGGCCAGAACTAACAATGGAAAGTTAAGAGATTTAAATAAAAAACTGTTGGTGTGGATGTAATCTACTTTGTGTTCTAACACACACACACACACACAAAGTATCAAACCAGCTTTTTACTGACATGTAAGGTGCTGACATGAAGCGGCGTCCCTCCGGTCCCATTAACAGTGTTGTTTCTGGCAGCAGGGCTTTTTCCAGCAGCCTTCTCCTTGGACGCTATCTTGGCCTTCTCTGCCTCAATGCGCTTTGGGCTGTTGAGCATCACTTGAACTACTGCGTACTCCACCAGCGAGGCGAAGCCAAACAGCAGGCATGCGATGAGCCAGATGTCGATGGCCTTGACGTAGGACACTTTGGGAAGTTCCGAAGCCAAGGAGGTGCACTCAGAGGACAGGGAGAGCACCGAGAGGATGCCTGCATGAAGGGAGTGTAAAAGTAATATTATCAGTCAGCAAAGTGAGTGGACTTTGGATGAAACTCCTTGAGCTGAGAAATTACAATAAAAAATATACTTGTATTGTCATAACCAAACTTTTCATTCACAGTAATGCAGATGTAGAAAACTTTAACAGGTTTCAAATATATTAATAATCTATACCCATTCATTCCTATTTGAAGGAATGAATGGGTTTGAAGGTCACGTGGATCTGTTGGAGCTTATTCCAGCTCAGTCGGGGTAAAAGCGAGGGATACGCCAGAGATTCACAGATGTATTGTTTAACCTCTATTAGAATCACAGGTTTCTTCAGTATTTTTTTCAGCCATTGAGTGAATGGAGAAAACTTGCCAACATGTACTTTGGTTTCAATACAGACTAGAGTAAGCACAAGTGAGTAGTCTGAGGAGCTCGGAAAGAAAAAGATAGAAAAGCATACTCAAGATAAAGTTTGCAAGAGAAAGTCCAAGTAGATTTATGTTTCTGCAGAAGGGAATGCAACCTGATGTTGAAACCATCTAACCAAACATTCAAGCTCAACTTCAAGGTCAAGGTGTGTGACCTTGAAGTCACATATCTTGGCTCCATGAAAAGGGTCAAAAGAAAATGCCACTATTAAAACAAAAACAAACAATTTGCTAAAATACATGTTAACAAGTCACAGTTTTCACAAAATGTCATTTGGACTAATGGGATAAGCATTTTGGAGTATTTTAGTAAATAACAACAACTTAAAGTTGAGAGGGTTCAGTTATGTTTTGGAGCAGGTTTGCTGCTCCTGGCATGAAGAATCTTAAATCTGTGAAGGGCACAAGGAAGTCTCAAAGCTATCCAGGCATCCTGGAGTAAGACATAGTGTCCAGTGTCAGAAAGTGCAGTTTCAGCTGCAGGTCACATGTCCTCCATTTAGATAATGATCTATATGTCCAAGTGAAAATAGATCAGTGTCTCCAAAGATGACCTAATCAAAAATAAGTAATGTCATTTGACATTTGGAGCTATGTGGAAATAGTATGCCTTGTGATAAAAGTCTAAATGTTATTATGTGAATAATTTTATGAACTGTCACCATAATTCCATAAGATAAAGCAATATGTCTTGCAAAGCTTCAGTGTTTTTCAATGAGTTCATCGCATTATCTGCACAAAAGCCGTAATAACATGTCCACAAAGTATTTCTGGGATCATAATTGCAATCATGATTCACAACTGAGTTTTTATCTCTTTTGTGAGGGGCTTATATAGCCTTACATGGAAGCGTAATTTTAAACAGCTTTTATCTCTAATAGCCAACAGGATTACAGGTTAGAGATTTCCCCAGCACAGCAGCAACTCTTTTAGGCTGCAGCAGAAGCAGAGTAATTATCACAGCTGTTATGAGGGTAACCGATCCACAGACGAAGGCTTCACACGCTGTTTTCTTTGCTTTTGTTTCCTGTTAAGAGCATTACCCCTTTAAAGTGATTTTAAAGGCTTTAAATGACCGATAGGTTTGGCCTGCAAGCTTAATTATGTTCACTTATCAAAGAAGGGTTTGTTCAGGGTTCAGGATTTCTCTTTCCTCACTGGAGTAAACTAAAATGTGATGCCTGCCTTTAATCGATGAGCAGACAGAAACATGAAGGATGGCAAAACAAAAACAGATTGGTTAGGTTTACTCCTCAGTGGGACTATTACTTTAAAAAAACAAAACAAACAAAAAAACTGGCCTTTGAATAAATGGGCAACATGTTTTCTATAAAATTATAGGTTGTAGAATTTTGACATCTTTTTACATTGAAAACATGGAGAATTAGCTATCTCTTTGTCTGCATGGATACATTTACACATGTAGACTAACAGAAAAACACAGGAATGTTAAAACAAACACACACACACACATATACCTGGGTGTTGACTGACCTGGACTGATCTCATTTAGAGAGAAGTCAGAGGAGGCTTCCAGGAGGATTTGGAGTGATGATGGAATGAAAGTGGTGATAAACAACTGGAATGGAGATGGAGAATGAGAGGCAGTGGTCGACTGAGGTGGGATAACAAAGGATGGTCTTATCCATGCAGTCCTGCACACACACACATAGCTGCCAGTGTAATACTGTATGTTGGTGACACTGACATATTACACGGAGGTTGTATTGTGTGTCGAGAGAGAAACTGCCATTTTTCCAAACAAGACTGGAATGGAGAACATGCATTTCACAATGATGTGACCATTTTTAAGGTCTTTATAAATATTTCAGTATGAACTGCTTCCAACAGCACAATGGAAAGTGGTTTGCAACATACTTTACAAAGTACAAACATAATAGATAGGGTTTAAATTCAAAGATGTATTTCACATACTTGATCATTTAATTCCTAAATTCATCCAGTTATTGCTTTTTTTTTTTTTTTTTGGTGTCTGGAAAGCATTACTCCACAAGCAATATATATTTGAGAACAATACTTGGTGATTTAGAGGGAAATATTTGGGGCATGGAAAATAAACAAAATCTATGAGGAACAATCAAGAAATGATGAGAAGAGCATGTTTTAGTGAAGGAACCCCATGAGTCTGTTTTTTATTGCTGTTCAACATGCAGTGTAAGAATAAAAACTCCCATTTCCAGCATGTGGTCTCGGGTGAAAGAAGAACAACAGCTAACACTTGTCTGGCTCTGGCTCTCACTTAGGATTTCCTCAGTGCATAAACAATGAGTCAACACAATCTAAGAACTACCAGAATTGGAACATTTTTGTTTAATCCCGCTTGGGGAACTAAAAAAAAGCCTCCAGTAACCTGAGAGAATCTCTCTTTTTGGTATAGGCACATTGTTTCCTCTTCTGGTTTGAAAAAGATGTTTATTTCTCATGTGAGAGGGGGATCGGGAGCATTGTCGGCCATTTGAGAGCCTCTCCAGTTTCCTCTCCCTCCTCCAGACCTTCTCGCCTGCTCTGAATAATATTTACATAAATTTTAACTTTTTTATGCTAAATGATTGACATTCATACATTTTAGATGAACTCCAGAAGTAAATATCTGTATTTAACTACTTTGGCATCACATTACAATTCAGTGGCAAAACCTGTCTTAAATGCAAAACACAGCAGATCTTTGGTATTCAAGTCATTACTTTGGATTGAACGTGTAGATCGTTGATTGAAAAATCCAGGTAATTACCCTTGATTTAACCTCTATAAACAATGGTAGTGTATGAATATGCAAGAGACACTATTTTTAGCTCTGGAAGTTTTCAGTTTGTTGTCTGAGTAGTATTGATTAATCCAGACTGAACAGGTTCTTGGCAACATTTATGTAAACTGTTGTGTGTGAAGTAAAAGATATGAAAGGCATTGCCAAAATAATACACAGACTTAGCTTTTTGTAACCTTTTTTGTAAAATCTGTACATTCAAACAACTACCTGTGCATGGAAAATCTGGGGCTATATACTTTGCATTTAGATCTTTTTTTCAGTTTCAAGTCAAGTTTCAGGTTTCTTATGACCATAATGAGAGTTATGTGATCTCCTGTAAATCATCCAGTCCACTTAGAACATTTATTTTCTATATCTATGGAACTCAAGGTAATTGTACAGTGTAATTATCACTTCTGAAATCTTATATAATCTAAGTAACATTCCACTTGCTTTCAAACCCATTGTACTGGGTTTCAAATAAGGGTGAGGGGGTTTCGAGTCATAATCTTGTACTGGAATGACGGGCAGGAGATCATGGAAAAATAAAATACTAAAGATAATTTAGAAGTATTAATGAGACTTGCAAGAAAGACGCAGGAAAGTTGAACTGAACTGGTTGCCATAGTGTACAAAAACTATTAAATGATTTTACATAAGCACCTGTGGAATATAAAGAAAGTAATGAAATAACCCTTACCCAAAGGGACCCTGGCAGCACTTGCATCAGGGTTTATCCAGAAGGACAGCCAGGAAAGGACTACGATAAGCAGCGTGGGGGCGTAAACTCCCATCATGTAAAAGCCAACCTGTCGCCGTAGGGTAAAGATTACCTCCACACAAGTGTAGTAGCCTGTATGAGGAAGGACAAAATGCTCAAATGTCACAATGGCTACAGTGAAGCAGTTAGCCTTCAAATGATCAAGCTCAAGCATGAGTCCAAGTCAGACAGTCATATTAATACCACAAGGATGGCTCTACATTGGGAGGGAGGGTGTGTGTGTGTGTGTGTGTGTGTGTGTGTGTGTGTGTGTGTGTGTGTGTGTGTGTGTGTGTGTGTGTGTGAGGGGCGTGGGGGGCAGGGGGTGAGGGTGGCTGGATGACCCTCAGAGGGACCAAAATTAAACTCTGGTTTCAGAAATCTGCATATTCTTGGCCATTAACCTATCTGGTCTGGAAATGTGATCGAAAGAACATCCAGCTCTGAAACTGAAACACAGCAAGGGGGGAAGAGAACCCTGAATGACTTTGTCTATTAAATTTCTATTCGACTGTGAGAGGAAAGGTCGCAGCCGCGCTAAATCCTCTTTCTGATCTGCCGGCTTTCGCCCAAGGACAAAGCAAAGTGCAGCTGTGCACACCATCAGTATCACAGAAAGAAGAAGAGGGAAAAAAGGTCACTGGACAGAAGGACTTCGACATCATTTCAGATTGTAAAAGTTACGACCTGTCTGAGGACCAAGGGCAGCACTGAAAATCTCTGATAATACTCCACTCAGTGAGAGACCTAAACTTGTCCACTGGTGGGCATTTGCATGCAGTTTTTAACAAAAAAAGTACACAATTCTACTGATAAATAAATACTTTCTTGTAACTAATTTGTTGGAAACACAATCTTGTTACTGCAAGCAACCAGTATAGAAAAGAAAGCCATAAACACATGTTTCCTGTGTGTGGGAGTGTTGTGTTTGTAACTAGTAGGTTGAGAGGGGTGCTCAAGTGGATGGGCTGAAGTCATATTTAACTGGTCCAGGGATCTCTGGAGCATTTGTGCAGAATTAGGGCTGCCTGTGTCATGAAGCAGGCTCAAACCAGTTGCACACAGAGGTGATCTTTGTGTCTGGCAAGGTAACCATAGCAACCAGTTAAAAGCCTGACTCATCGCCAGCAGTCTTCCTCCTCTCAGTCAGAGAGCATCAAGGTAATATCAGCTCTCTAAAGCTGCACCCCCCCCCCACCTCCAGTTTATTGACAATGCAGTTTTTAACCCATATAACTGTGCACACAAAACCACATTTTTTTTTAATTTAGTTTTCTCCTGCTTATTATTCAGTTGTGAGCTTTTGGCTCTGAAGGCAATCTGAGACTAATAACTTTGAAATAACTTTGAAATAACTGTGAAACGCAGTGGATTACAATAGTTTTGTGCAGTTTAACCAAGCTTCTTGGACAACTTCTCTTACGCACTCACAAAATGGTAAAAAAGAAAAAAAAATTCAGCAGTTGCTTTACTAAAAGGTTATTCATTTGCTTTTAAATCAGCTGCGATAGAGAAAGTTGAACTTAAATTTGGGGGAGAAGACTTGGTTTGTTGTATTTAAGCAACCAACATTTGGCTGTGGTGATTATGAATTGCAATAAACTGATAGGTGCAAGATTGCATGCAAGAAAATGTGGATGTAACCAACTGATTGGTCAAAATGCAACATGTTGTTTGTTCAGGTCAGAAGTAAACATGATAAAATCATTTTAGGTGTCTATAACCTTGGTTCTAAAATGATTAAACTTCTTAGAATAACCACTTGAAAGTGTTAAATAACGGTGTAATTAGTTTGTTGCATTTTCTTCCTTCATGCGTGCTGGGGGATATAATATAAAGGGAGATTAAAGTGTTAACAAGGTGCACTGAGCCTCAAGCCATAGATCATAGAAATGGCTCCCTTAACTTTGCTCGAAAGTCACAATAGCATATGCTAGACACTTGAGCTGCACCAGAGGAGATTATGTTCAGAGGGCGGGATTTAAATCACCACTGAAAGGCTGTGTCCTTTCATTGCTTCTTTCCCTCCCGATATTTTCTTTGAGTGATAGTCAAGTAAAGGGAGGATATATACAAACCACAAACCTGTTGAGCTGTGGATTTGTGATGCCATTTAACAACCTTGAAACATTACAGAAGCACAGACTCCATGCCAGTGATAAGGATCATGTAAAAATTTTTTTTTGTTTTTTTTTAAAAAAAAATTATTAAAGGTAAAGGTAGGCAGGTTTTTTTTCTCAGCAATTGTACCGACATTAAAAACAGAATTAAATAAATAAGTCAAAGGTTTTTAATCAGAGCAGTCCCACGACTGGCTACTAATTGTCCTGTAGTATAATTGTTTTTACAGTTCCATACTAGAGTACATACTAACAACCAAAGCCAGACCACTAGCTTTGGTTGTACATATGCCTATACTACAGTACATACTAAACCTATACTGTTTTGACTCTGCAGTATGTAGTATGCAGCTTCGAAAACCACCCTTTGTGTTACAAACAATAACATGTAAGATTGTAGGATGGGCCATCTACCTTCACATATTGCTGCTTAACTTGTAGCACACAGCTGAAGAGGATGCGGATGACTGAGGATTTAGAAACAGCTATACACAGTTCTAACTAAAAATAATAATGTGCATTCCTCCATGCAGCCTTCACTACATCAATAAATAATGCCCAGTTTCATAACAGTAATATAGTGAGGCTAAAAATGATGTGGAAATGCACCAAATAACAAGTGTTTACCGATATCTAGCAGCATCTATCATATTGGTACAGAGAAGATGGAGAGCCAGGAAGTCTGTCCATAATGTAAATAATCTTAACAAGTTTATTATTTTACAAAATATTACTTTGTGTTGCAGTCTGCCTTTTAGTATATTCTCATTCATTCAAAGGAATTTAAATAAACTAATTTGAGTATATGATGCTCAAGCAAAATTGATACTGTACACAAACTATAACTCTCTGAATCAAATCTGAATCAATCAGTGGAAATCAGAAGAAATTAGAGTCAATACCCAGCCCTAGTTATTTGTTAGTTAGTATGGGCGTTTAAAATCAGGGAACAAAGACAGGCTTCCAATATTTCTTTCAGTGTAACAAAAAGTCAAATTTTAGGTGGACATCCCCAAGAATGTCAAAGGTCATTTATATGTAATCTTTGCCACAAAAAAGAAAAAAAAGGAATTAAATATCTTCAACAAGCATCATATAACTAATTTAATCTAATATATTACCTGCATATTTGCTGCAGTCAAGGACCATATCACTTTTCAACTAAAAGATAATGTCTAAATGGCAAAATAAACAAACTAATGACTGAATGAAAGCCAGACCAAAAGATACATTGAAAAAAGCCCTTCTAGAAATATGTCGAATAGTTCATAAATCTAGTCATAATATTCGTATTTTAAACAAAAATATTTTTGCCATTGGGGTAAGAATTCTTAAAACTACCAAAATAATTTAATATGTTCTTCTAAATTTCTTGAAACATTGCTTTTTTACTTTCTTAGAGCTGAGTTTTTGCAGTGTGATGAGCACTGAATTTAGTATACTGGTCGACATATTTGATATTTACACAGAAAAAGTCAATTCATTTGTTCACTTAGGTGTAAATATGTTATTTTAAATTTAAGCAGAACAATTCAAAAAGGAAATCTTGTAATTTCAAAGTAAAAATTAGGTTTTTACTTTGAATCATGACATGCATTAGAGTTTTTTTAACTATATTTATGAGCATGCAGTACCTGTCCCTTCATAGTATTTGGTGCAGTTCCCATAATCAATATCTTCTTGTCTGATATCAAACTGTGGCAGAGCGATAGCGTCCATCTGCACGGGGTCCCCCGTCTGCCACATGAACTGCAGATCATCTGTCGTGTAGCCAACTGTTAGATAAACACATACAAAGCAAAGTTTGAACCTACTTTTTAAACGCAGCTGGCAAACACACAAACATCTACAGCGTACAGTATGTCGGCAGTCTGCTTCAGCATTATTTATGGCTTTAAGTTGTGTTACTTATTTAAGTCTGAAGTGTTTTGTAAACAAGATGCAGTCAAGCTTAATTAGCTGTGAAACTCTAAAACCAGCCTTAAAATATGATGATTTATTCTAGGTCTCAAAATGCCTGCAACTGAAATTGGCTTACAGCAAAAGAATAAAAAGGTCTCATTCAACCCTGAACGGCTATTTTATAAAAACAACAGATATACTCCCAAATCATAAATGCTGCATTTCACAAATACCAACAAGTAAATGAGTAGACTGATAAAGTGGCCTGAGGTGGCATTGTTTATGGATAACTCACAGCTTTCTAGTTGCATTTTACACCTCTGCGTATCCATGGGAAACAAGGTCAGATCCAGCGGACAAGAGAGGGTGATGGACAACCTAAGAAGAGTGAAGATAAAATAATCCTTTTTTAATTGTATTTCATCTATAGGTTGCTTTAATCTACTGCTCTCTAGAATGTTTATTTAATACTGTCACACTCAGTTGTCACTTGCATAACTCTGATGTAGTCTTTAGATCTCACAGGATTTCAGTGATTACCCCAATAATGATGTTTTAGCCATGAATAAACATGATTCAACTGACACATGTCACGTATAACCCTTGGAGATGACTAAAGCCAAACAAACTGCTCAACAGCCATAGCTCAAAGTAATTCCCATGAAATCCATTGGAAAATAACATCTTCTACTGAATGCATTCAGAATCAGAATCACTTTATTGCCAGTGCCAGTAAAACAGGTTCGCAGACTAGGAAATTGCTCTGATGTAATGGTGCAGATATAATATAAAATAACAGAAAGTAATAACAGAATAAAAATAAATACATTAGAATAAAGCAACATAAATAAAAGTAAAATAAATATACTAGGAATATGTTTCCAAAAACAAAACAAAACAAAAAAATATATATATACATATGCAAACAGTAGCATTTGCATAGTGCGGCTTTTTTGTGCCAGAATCATTTAACTATTGTTCATGAGTCTGATGGCTGAAGGGAAGATCATTGTCAATGCATATCATGTTGAAATATCAAGCTTTAAATGTCCAGGTTAAGTCATTAAGAGAAAACAGTTAAAATTAAAAGAACAGACTGAAACAAAGCAAACGGAATTAAATTATTCTTGTAATATATTTAAACACTGAGAGATAAAAATGATCAATGATTATGGAAAACTTAGCACTGTCAGAAAATTGCATTTTTAATTTTTTTAACACCTTTCCTTTAAAATGTTAATGATGGTAAGCATAGCTTAAATTAAATGGATTAATGTGCAAAGCTATGAAAACGGTGGTTCAATTCAATTCAATTCAATTTTATTTATATAGCGCCAATTCACAACAAACGTCGCCTCGAGGCGCTTCACACTG
>JAOWBL010001683.1:0-14905 GCA_028564865.1 Zenarchopterus dispar
TGTGAAGTAAAATAGAATTAAATAAATACATGTGAATCAGCAGATAAATCAAAAAAGGGAGAAAAGAAAATCTACATGAATACATAAGTAGCAGGAGAATAGTCTGTTCTACGAGTTATTTAGCCAAGTAAGATGGAAGTATGCATCTCCGTGCACACTTCAGGAAGTACATCATATGTACTTCCTGAAGTACTTGGCTGCAGCCGAACAAAAGCAGGGCTACAACTGCTAACCCCCCCCCCCCTCTTCTTCTTCTTCTTGCAGCTGCAGCTGTGGAAGATGCAGCTGCGGGCTTCTCGCCATGATTGCTATCTAGAAAATTACAAATGTTTCCATGAATATTCCAGCATATGAAACAATCAAGACACAGACGTTTGGAGATATTGGACAGCCACCACTTATATAGATCGGCAAAATGTGCCTAAAGCTGTAGGATCTTCTGACCGAGTTGAGATTGCCATGAGTTGTGCATAGGGGTCCCGAAGGGCCACCGTCTGACAACAATTTCTGTGAGAGGGACCTAAGTAAACCGTCAGTAGGTTCCGAGGCGCCCTTACAGAAACTGCATAAACTCTACGGTCAGTGTGCGGCAGAAAATCACCTCATTTTCTCAAGCATGCCTCAGGTTGGTCTAATGAATTAAACAGCAGCCATACCGAGTTCCTACAAAGGCTGTAGGAAACTGTTCCCTCCGCCATGAATGTCTACAAACTCCAGAGTTCATACAAACTGTGGGGTTTGTGTGAATCCACTGTTTGTAGAAACCTTTGTGACCAAGACTTAACTGGTAAACAGAGAAAGGATCTGATGACTTTGCTGGTTCTTGTTAGAACTCTGGTAGCCACGTTCTGAATGAGCTAGTAGCCTTTTTTGTGCAAACCAAGCAGAACATAAGTGAAGTCAGGTCTACTGCAGATAAAGGTATGGATGAACTTCTCTAAATCTACCCTAGACAGAAAATCTCTAAATCTTGACATTTGTTTCAGGTTTTTTACTCAAAGGCTCGACGCGGCAGTTGACACTCAGCTCTATTCAGCTCATTATCTTTCTTGCATAATCCCAATCCACAATTCCAATCCATAATCAACTTAATTCACACAGTCAGTTACCATGGTAACGGACATTGAGCGTGCGCTACCTCGGTTTCTAGAACCAGCTCCACTGAACCCTCTTGCTCAGGGTTAAGTAACCGCGTTTTGTGAAACAGAAAACTCAGACTTTCCCTGAGTTCAGGTTCAACATACTCAGAATTTCAACTTTCACTCTGTGAAACAGACCCCTGGTAAACACAGGGGTATTTACACTCCTCCACCACCTCCACCTTTTTCTCCTATGATGGAAAAACTATTCAGCTTAATCCTGGCTCTCCTAAAATCCTCAATCATCTTTTTTGTCCTGTTTACATTCAGAATGAGGTGGTTGGTTCACTTCAACGTCACTGTGCTACAAAATGGGTCACATTCATTACTAATATCCCCCACAACTGCAGAGTAATCTGAGTATTTCTGCATGTGACAGGACTCCAACTTGTACTGGAAGTCTGAGCTGTCCAACGTGAAGACAAATAGTGAGACTTCAGACCCCTGGTCAGACACACAAACATTCGTCTCACAAACTGGTCCAATCCAGGTGACTGTGAAGGCTTCCACTTGTGTCTTCTGCAGTTTCCCATGTAGTAATGCAGACTGGATGGTGTTAAATGCTCTTGAGAAATCAAAGAACATAATCCTCACAGTGCTGCTGTTTTGTCCAGGTAACTGTGGGTTTGTTCATTCTGGAAGATGCTTGTTTGCTCATTCAGGTGGGCCAATAAAAGTATCTCCAGAACTTTGATGATGTTAGACATTAGGGCCACGTAGTCATCAGGAGAAGATGGAGATCTTTTTGGTACTGGAACAAGGCAGGATGTCTTCCACAGCATTGGAACCTTCTCCTGGGTCAGGCTCAGGTTGAAGTTGAAGTTAATAAGTTATAAACAAATTGTACGTTTGTGTTCTTTGTCATGGAGAAGATGTTATTGTAGATTTTTGTCCAGAAATTGGGTTTGGGGTGGATTGTTGAATCAGTTTCCCATTTAAATATCAGGCAGCGTGATTCTGCATCAGTATCTGACACAAGTTTGTAGATTCGAGAGACTTGAGGATTCTGGAAGTTCTTTTGTAGTCGTCCATCCTGAGCAAGCAGGAGGTGTCGTTGATGTAATCTGAACCAATAGAGAGCTGCATCCACCAGTGTGTCAAGAAGGAATTTATAGGATATTATATTAACAGCTAAATAAGATCAATCAGCATCAGAACGGATCTTTTCCCTGAATCAGTGTTCGGACAAATACACAGACAGCACCTTCATCGGTGCTGTCCGATGCTATGATGTTGAAGTTTTACTGAAGTTGTTCGACTGAATCAATGTTTCTTTTTCAATATTTTTTCCCTACAAAGGGAACATTATTACTCTGTAACTATTCAACACTGAGTGATCCACTCCTCCATCCTGCCAGGATAAAAAACCCACTCTCCAGAATTAAAACTTATTTACTTTTATCTTTTAAAAATATTTGTAAAGACATTCAAAATATCAAACTCAACAGAATCCCTGTGGAGTTTTCTGTATTTCTTCAAATTGAAAATCTTTTGACCTGTGTATTACATTTTTTTTAAATACTTCCCAAATATATAATACGTCCAATAAATCAGAACTAATGGTTAAATGGAGTCCAAGTTCTTGATTTGTTTTGGAGCCATGTTGACCACTCACTGGTTTTTAATACCTGGAGCCTGATTTCAAGGTTTTGAGGCTCGCAGAGACATACTTTACCAAAAACAAGAGCACACAGACATGCACGCTCACACAGAGGAAAGAGTCACCTGCTCAGGTCGGTCCAGTATATGTCCATGATTATTTATTAGTCTGGGGTAAGTTTTTCAGATACAGTATAGAGCACAATGCAACAGGCGGGTACATGAGCACAACTCAGCATTGCAGGTATATATCCTCATCCATCCTGTCACATCCTTCATCACATATTCTGTCAGACTGGGTCTGTTCAGCACACCTGACGCCACTATGAACAGCACCTGGAATCCAGTGCAGGTGCATCTGGGCCTGCAAGAAACCTCAACACATCTCTGGTAAATCCCATCTGCTTTGGGAAGATGCAGGAGTGCTGACATTTATGACTTTTCAATAATTTGTATTATTTTCTGTAATTCTATGTAGTATACAAAACATGGATGAGGGTCTTCCTCTATGGTTCTAGTTTTCTCTAAGCAATCTCTGAGCTACTACAGGTAAGTGACACGACAGGAAAACCTAAGGAGACGGTTCTGGTTAGGGGGATTATAACGTACATATGCTGCAGCACAGGGACACTGCAGTACAATATAAAACAAAGAAATACAGAATAAAGGAAAAATACAGTTTGATCATTTTATAAAAGAAGAAGTAGAAATAAAAAATGACAATCTCAAGGTTTTATTTACATTAAGAGAATGAAAACATCAGATTCTGTCATCCTGACAACTTAGCTCTGGATCTCTGCACTTTTAAAACAAATCTTTCAGCTTCTCTGTCCTCTCTCTCCTTCAGAGGATCGGTTTTGCTACAAGGACCTGCCCTCCATATGGTTTCCATGGTCCTGCGCCCGATGTAAGCATCAGAACATAGGTGTGCATAGCAATATCTTACTGCCTCACATGTGGCCTTTAATTGAAGAAGCAAAACTCTCTGAAGCACTGAGTTTCTTGGAAGCAGCTGTGTGGAAACAGGCTCACACTTTGACGCAGCAGTGAGCACAGTCTCCACCTCCTGGCCACACACATCCAGTGCATAAATTAAAACTTTGATCCTATTTCTTTCTTTAAACATTACACTACAAAAACTGAGAGGCACATCCAATGTTCAGAGCATGGCATCATTCTGATGAGGGTGTCATGTAAAATCAAGCCTTATTTTGGGTTTTCACACTTTTGTATTTTCTTTATGCATGTTGAACTGGAGGACTGAGACTTTGTTCTGAAAGCTCAATAATTTCATGCCATTATTTACCTTGATGATAATATCACAACTGGAGAACTCGCCACACTGCAACTTATAAAACACATTCAAGTGAAGGAAAAAAATATCTTCACCGGTTTAAAAATGCACACTCAGCATTCTGTAAAATGTAACTTATTAACAGTTAAGGGAGCTACTTTAACCTCCTGGTCCTATGTTGGAGATGAACAAGTGATCGATGGACAGAAAGTGAGAGGAGGCTCCTATGGCAACAAACCTCATTGCGTCACTGCAGACCAGAGGACAGATGTGGACAGTGTGGACATTCAAAAAGAAGGACACTCAAAATAACATTCATGCTTTGACCTTATAAGCTAAACAACAACTAAATGCTTCTGAAAGACCTTAAGGCTGACTTGTATCTTGGGATCAGAAGCAACTTGGCAAACCTCTCCCAGATGCATGCAAACAAAAGAGTATATTGACTTGTGAAAATGGACTTCTTCGTAAAAGACAACTGATAACAGTGACATTTACGTGACGGAATAATGATACCTTAACTATGTTAACAAAACTAAATGAAGCTTCGATGTTTGCGCAACATAAAATAAAGGTTGACACAGTTTGCAACACCACTGTTTCCTCTACTGGACTCAGCTGCATCAACTGTTCAAAATCCTGAGTCTGTTTGTAAACATCTTTTTATATTCTTAACAACTGCACTTTGTTTTCAAATTAGGGATTTATTAAATAATAAAGTTTTTTTTTAAATAAGTGGTACATTGTTGGTGCACATTCTCAGTCATGCAGGTCGCCAAAACCCTCTGTGCATAAACAGAAGATGATTGCTCTTCTTCAGGACAACTTGGACCAGGGACAGAAACCAGCTGGTCTTCTGTTTAAGCATTTAAGATGATTTGATGCTGGATGCCGTTTACAACCCAAAACTATGACATTATCCAATAAGAAAGGAACCGTCTGTGTAAACAGGGATCACAACCTTTCAAAGCCAAAATATAATAACGAGAGATTTCCTCAAAGTTACATTTAGACTTAAATGGACTGAAAAACTGATTAAAAAAATAAAAGATACTCATGCTAGAAACTAACTAACCCAGCTTAGTAGAATAGCACTAACCCCCTCTGACATTGACTAAAAGTCAAGTAATTCAATTGAATTACTTTTACATTTATTCTTTTATTTTCTACACTCATCTCAGTCCTGTTCAGGGTCAAGGGGTCTGGAGCCTGCTTCAAGTTGCCAGGCCATCAAAGTACCCTCACATCAGATTTCTGAATGGGATTTTATCGAGTATCAAATAATTAAACTACATTACAAGTTTAAATAAGCCAAACCATGTTTCTGTGGTTATTCCTGAGGTTTATGACTCAAAGATGGAATGTATGATGTAAATATTTTCCTTTTTTTTCCCCAAGTCACCAACAATAAATCCTAATGGACCTCAAATACGAAAAAAATTGTAAAGCATGATTTCTCTTATATAATTCAAAATGAACAGCTGATGCAGCTGCTTCCTGTCCTCCACCTCCTTCTGTCTTTCTTCCTCACATCCGAGTGAAGTGGCATCACATCAGTGTTTGCTTGTGTGTGTGTGCGTGCGTGCGTGCGTGTTACTCTCTAACAGGTGTTTAGACAGGCAGTGGTGTCAAGAGTGGTCTGTCCCATTGTGTTTCGTTGCAGGCATGCATGTGTTTGTATTCTTCTACTGTGTATGTTTGTGTGTGTGCACGTGTGTGTGTGAGACAGACGGTGTGAGTGTGTCTAGCTGGGCCGGTTGAGGACGCTAGACATGGATGGAGCGAGTGGTGGAGGAGGGACTGCATTGACTGGAGAGGTTGGGTCAGAGCCTTCGTTGCCATGGGGAGCGGGTCCTCGACCGCTGTACTGGCCGATGAAGGAGCCGTCCTCGTTGAACTGGATGTCCACACTTTCCCCATACTCAGCCAGCGAATCGTCGCTGCCTAGTTTATTACTGTCATCACACAGAGACGGCTGGCTGTCTGAGCGCTTCTCGTCGCCGTCACTGAAACACAATGCACATAGAAAAACCTCGCTTAGTGATGTAAAATGTCATGCAAAATGTGGTATTCAAACAATCCTAATATGTCAGATCAAAGCATTCCTGTCTTTAATAATCTAAAGGACAACACTTGAAAGTATGGATGGACTTAGTGCATTACAGTACATAGGTAAAAGAGTGTTACTTCTGACCTTTTAGTTTTTTTTTTTAGTTCCAGGCATACTCTTTTTCACATTGTGAGGAGTTTTGTTATTTGCTCGGATCACGGAATCCTGTTTGTGTTTGTGTTTTCAGCTTCGGCTGTTCGTGGATATTGGACTGTTTCTTGAGAAAGGACTCACTGAGGCATTTTCAGTCGACTTTTCCAGAGATCCAGCTCTGCATTTTTGGTAGAGAAGTTTCTTTATTTTTTAAATTTGAAATAAACTCTTGGAGCCCTGCCCCTCATCATCCTTGCTTTTGAATTCCCTTTTTTGCATAACACATTGAGAAGTGGGCCTGGTGAATGGTTTTATTTGATGTTGGTTTCAGAGCTGGATTACTTTAAAAGTAGAGAAAGATTTGTGGAAAAATCTAGTCCATCACATGGAATGGCCAAGACTAGGATGGATAACAAATTCTTCAGCCTAAAAAACTTGGAAATTGCACTTGTTTTACAATTTCTGAATTACAATTATGATTTTCACATAAGATGTGAAAAAAGTAACCTTCCAAATCATCCCACCCTGCAACTGTTGCACTATTCATTTAGTTTAACTTCCTGCTTTGAAACAACATCCCAGCTATAGTAATAAAACGTTAAAGATGCAAGTGAATCGATGAGAAGACTGACTCCCTTACCTCTCCAAGGATCTGCAGGCAAAGCATTAAAAGAGGAAAGACAAGTAAGATGAAAAAGAAAGATCTACATGAATAGATGTGCTGTTAAATGCTGTGCTGTTAAAAATAACTCAAAAAAGATACTTGTGTGAGAAAATCATTGTTTAATGTATCAATGCCGATGTCTCTTAATAAAAGCTCATTTAAAAAGCCCCCCCACCAAAAAAAACAACCCTTCACATCTTCAGTTTTCTACTCAGATTCCATTTAATCATCCTTCATAAGTAATGAACTCCAAGCTTTTCTTCTTTATAGTTGTTGTATTGATGCAACACATGTATATCTGCAAAGCTTGGAGGTGTCTCACAGGCAGCTACTCTTGCTGAAATCCTCTGCATATCCTCATTTTTTTCCAGTTAAATCATAATAAAGGGGATATTCTGGATTTTTGCCAAGAGTCAGAAGCATCCTCCACCCTTGGCATAGAAAATTTGCAAAATCATTTTTGACAGATTTCCTCAAATGTTTTTTTTTTTTTTTGACAACTGATACAGATAATAACCTGGTTAATACTTTTTGATTGATTAGGTGGTGCCCATTAATTAAAACCTTTTATGAAAGCAGAAATGACTTAAATTTGTTGCAACAATTTTTAATTTCATAGCCATAATTTCAATATAGTATAATTTTATTATCTGCTTTTAAATAGCTAAGATGGTTCCTGCCATATCGAGGACTCAGCTCTTTCAATTGGAACAATTTCTGTTTTTCTTTCCTGCTAATGTGTAAATCTGCTGCTGCTTCCTCTTACTCCAGAGTTAGCGTCGTACTGTCCTCTGTTTTATTACTGTTAAACATATCAGAACTGAGTAGTTGAAACACAGAGGAGCTTTAGTCCACTGTAACGGGAGAAAAACTCAATTATGACAATGGCTGTTGAAAAGCTGACTCAGCACCTTCATCACGTGAATGGGAACTAGACTGAACATCTAAAACTCAAACGCTAAAACACAAAACAGCTGGACAAAGAAGAAGATTCAGGTGTTAGACAAATGATATGTGTAAAATGTGGGCCTTCGATGGATTTTTCCAGTGTCTCTTTTGTGAAAAGCACAAGGAAGCAGCTCGTGCTACGGCTGTCAGATGACCCACCTGTACTCTCCAAAGGTCTCATCTTTTAGCCGAGCTTCAGAGTCTACCTCTTTCTCTTCTTTGTCCTTCACTGTAGAAAATGGCAAACAAACTAACGTCAGTGAAACCTACTCCAACATCAATCTGACATCAAGTAAAACAGCAGCTCTAAGTCGGTTAAGCCAGCACGTGTCAGAGTACCTGCATATTTGCCACCCTTTCTGCGTTTGATGAGGCAGAGAATGAGCAGTATCAGCACAAGCAGCACGATGGCACTGATGAGTCCTATTAGCCAACCTTGGGCGGCGAATGGCCCGGGCATCTCTGACGGCACTGGGAGATAAAAGGATCTCATCAAATCGGCATCACTGACTTCAGTGCAGGTGCTGCTGGACCCCTTCAACGGTACAGACAAGCAGAGCTATGCCTCTGTTTGAAGTAAATCAAAGAAAGGTCGCTGTTTTAAGGTTAAAATGAAGATTCATTTATTGATCCCCATGGGCAAAACTCAGGTACCACAGTCACTCAAGAAGACATGCTATTAAAGAGGAGAGATATTAATAAAGAATTAAAAATACATGAAACAAGTGGAGTATAGCAGTTAAATAATTAATAACAATGGAGCAAAATAAGACAAAATAAGAAGTAAAATATTATGTGACTAAACAGAAACCATGCTACACTATTGTAGAATTTATTGCAAAAATTTCTCAGTGTTTGAAACTAATTACTTGTTTACATTAAAGTGAATTTACTATGCAAGTGATTTTACTAGTTCACTTCTACCATCATTTAAATGTTTAAGCCGACAAAATGAAAACGCTGAACATTTTCACATAGTTACCTGGTCCGATGGTTTGTTCCACAACTTCCCACCAGGTGGTGTTCCCATGTTCGATTTTTAGGATGTACTTAGTTCCTGGCTGGAGGCCTGTCAGCCAATAGAAACCCTGCGTGGAGTTGACAACCTCTGACTCCTCCCAACGAGCGCCTGCTGCACAGGCAAACACACAGACAGTAACGCCGTTGGGATGTCTGTCACATTCAGTAGGTGCTGGGACTGAGTGTTGGAACTATGAACTTGTGTAGAGAAGTTATCATCCGCAGTCCTGCAGGTTTTAGATGTTCCCCTGCATCAACACAGGTGATTTAAATGAATGGTCATCATCAATTTGCCATCAAGATCTGCACAAGTCTGTTAATGACACAGTCATCTGTATCAGGGTGTGTTGAGGCAGCGAAACATCTAAAACCTGCAGGACAGCAGCCCTGTTCTTATTAATTAGTGATGAAATTATCAATTTGAAAACAGTGGTTTCTACCACAGAACTCAAAGTTATATACTGCTCTCGCTGCAATCAAAGTCAACTGATTAAATATCAAGGACAATTATATTTTCCCCACCGCTGATTATAACCTCTTTTGGAAGATCCTGGTCAGAGCTAAGTGTTGCAGTGTAGTTATTTTACACATTTCCACTGACAGACAGCCAAAACAGCAAAAATAAAATATCTTCCCAACAAAGTGACAGGTGTTGTAAATATAATGCGTCTTATAACTGTAATATATTTTCCTTTAAAAAGGCTGTAATATTTACACTGCTGTCATTTTTCTGAACTAATACAGCTGGACAGCTGGTCATTGTTCAGCATCCGTACCTCACGTGGATGGATCAGAACAGTATAATTTGAATAGCCACTGATAAGATAAAGAAAGAAAAAATAAAATACAACCATTTAATGCAATTTTTTAATGAACAGGGCTTCATCTGTGATCTGTCTATGTGACCTCACCCTGCTCCGTGGAGGTCACCCTGGATGATCTGTAATCCTTTGAGGTTTACTGGGATGTGTTTACATATTTAAATGAGCAAATGGTAAATCTGTAACAATGCTGACTGAGATCAAGAACTTTTGCTGTGAAGAGGAACAGCAGGTAAAGCCAAGGCTCAGCCTCACATTAGGTGTATGTAAGTGGCTGCAGCAGATACCTGGAGAAACATCACACATCTCTGTCCAGAAGAACACACTCCTAGGAACAGATACTGCGCAGGACCCTCTCAAGCTCCCAGGCCTCTGGTAGAGGACCCGAGCCTGAGATGAGGAACAGCCACCCACCCCACAGCGGAGGGAGCTGGGGGTGGGTGTTATATGTATTTATTCTCTCTAATAAAAATTTTCTGGTTGTTTCCATATTAAGCAAGCTTTGAGGACTCTCTTACTGGGTAATTAAAATAAACATTTAGCTTCAGAATTAAAATAAGAATATACAGTTTCATATTATTTCACCCAGTAGGGGGAGTCGAAGGAAGAGAAAACCTTTTTATTAAATCTGTCACTTCTATACATTAAAAACATTAAAAATACTTTTAAATAAATTAACAGTAGTTGTAAATGTGTTTTTAAATCAGATTGTTTTTACGTTTGAAACATTGCTGACATTTATTTTTTCATTTGTGTTTACTTGTATTGTCTATATTCTATATATATATATATATATATGTGTGTGTGTGTGTGTGTGTGTATATTCTAAATATTTACCGTATTTCTCCTAATTAACGCGCCCGGGCGCGTCACAACTTACCGACAGGGCGCGTCTATTTAAGACCATATTTTGCAAATTATTCAGTTTTAAATAAGGCTTTAGAATAATAAGATGTCACTGAAAAGGTCAAACATACATTCATTATGAATAAAAAAAATATGACGAAAATCGGTCTCTAGTTGGTTGTTAACCACGGTAATCGGTCGCGGCAGTTTCGTTTCAACGAGCACGTGCACGTGCCGCCTGTCCCCTCTGCAAAATAAAGAAAGCGGTGCTAAGGTACCTTTTTACTTCTGCTCTTTTGACAGCTGCGGTAAATTTAAATGTCGAATCGACTGAATACTGCATGAAATCTGCAAAGATTAGCGCAAGGTAAGTGTCTGTCATGGCAACCCTTGACTCATACTCGTAACTGCAATCAATTTTTGTTTCATCTGGCTGAAAAATAATAGCTGCACCCTAGCGTTGTGGGTGGGGGCGCCTCTATAAGAGCGGGAGAGTTAAGAAGGAGAAATATGTGTGTGTGTGTGTGTGTGTGTGTGTATTCTATATTTAGTTGTGGTGATAATGCTTTTACCAGATTCACTAGCAATCATTTGTGAATATTGTATTATAAACTAAATGTTGTTGTAAACTTCAATTTTGACTGTGGGAGCGACCAGAAAATAGCAGCTGATCGCTGCATTTCTTCATAGACATCAAACTACATCATCATCTACTGAAGCTCTGCAACTGTGCATCTATATTTAATTCAAACTATATATATATATATATATATATATATATAAATACTTACCCAACCAAAAGAAAAAAAATCACTCCTTCTCACACACACAATTTCTTACCGCTCCTGCTGTAGCTGATGTGGAAGCCGTGGTTTCTCTCTCGTTTACCAGGAACCCAGCTGAAGTTAAATGCTCTAATGCTGGGGAGTATGGTGATGTTTGATGGAGGAACTGGAAAGGGATGAAGTTTAGGAAACAGAACATAAAAAACAAAGAAAAAATAAACATTCCTATCCCAGCACATTACAGGCAAAATGCAGGGGTTCATGTTGGACAGATCACCAGGCTATCACAGTTCTGTGTATTAACTTTGTGAAATAAACCTGTTGAAAAGTTTCTTAAAATGAAAGTTTTGTTGTGAAGTCTGTCATAACGTCATCTAACACCATTCAGTTTATTAAAAAAGCTGAAGATTTAATCAATGACTTTCAGATTGGTGGAAGAAAAGATCGGCTGCATCAATTCATCTGATGGAGAATTTCGGAGCAGTAGAGTAGAGCAGAGCAAACAAATCTTTTCAGCCTAACCTCCATCCAGTTGGGTGGCGCCTCTCAATGTGATGGGAGGCCCTTCTCCAGCGGCGGTGTATGCTAGCACTTTGAAGATATAATAGCTGCTGGGGTCCAGCTGGTCCAACAAAAACTGATTGACATTTGAGTCGCTGATCATCTGCATTTGCAGAGGGCTCTTTTGACTCTCCACTTCTAATAGATGAAACACAAACCAGGGGAATGTCAGCAAGCTACGTGTAGCTTACCTTTCACTTGGGCAACATATACTCAGAATTCCTCTTGGAACATCTGGAACATTCAGTTCCTTATTATAGTCATGTGGTATAAAATAAGAATGAATTTCAAGAAAGCCCATTCTTACCTAACACTCAAGGCTTACCTTGTTGGTACTGAACCACATAACCAAGCAGGAGGCCGTTTTTTTCAAGTGGAGGAGTCCAGTAAAGCACAACGGATGTCTCTGTCGGGCTCTCAAACGTCAGTGATGCAGGAGGCCCAGGAGCTGCACAGGCACGTGTATACACACTTAGAATGAAGTTGAATTATTTTCTATGTCGTCACTGAAACTGTGATCTTGAAACCAGAAATCACAATGAACTTCACTGCTACACTCATTTTATTGAATATGTTAATACGCTCCAGGACTCATGGTTTTCAATCAGAAAACATACTATTTAGTTAGCTGTTCATGTTTGTGGGGTACTGTGGGGCACGGGCCCACACCAAAGCAGAATGATCCTGCTTTCCACTCATGTTGCATTTTCTGAACCTCAGGAGTCGTAGTAGAAGGATGCATACGTCATGTCAAAAGAGAAACAGAGAGAGGAAGGTGGAGCTGAGTGTTTGAAAACACCTCTTAGACCTCTGCACTGAAGACATAAACATTAAACGTTCTAAGAGTCCAAAGAAAGGTAGAACATAAGGCTTCGAGTGACCAGGATTAAATACATTTCAGGGAAGTACTTTTGTCCCATCAAGGTTCAAGTATTATTCTCAGCTCCTTCTTCTCAAAGAATGCGCTCTTGAAGATAAAATCTTCAAGTGACACCAAATGCCAATCTCTAGGCTTAAAAAAAGAACTTTATAAATCTGTGGTTTTTATCACAGTGGCAACATTTACTGCTGAGGCCTTGTCTTTGGGACACATGCACCTCTTTTCTTCCCTTTTCTTCTTAACTCACCTCCCTCTGGGGTGTTGAATCGGTGAGGTTGGGAGGGAGGACTCTCCCCTTTCTTGTTGAAGGCAGTTAACACCAGCTCATACTGAGAGAACAGACGCAGATCAGTCACTTCTGTTGATGTTTTTGTTCCTTGAACCTCCACGACCCAGCTCTCCTTGTGCCCGGGGTTTCCTTGCTCGGGTCTCACTTTATCTTCAGCGTGGTGTTGACTGTCAAGATACCGACGACTTCTATGTCTCTGAGGACCCAACCTCCTGACATAGATCTGGCGTGAGGGGAGGAAAAAAAAAACAATGTTTTTTCTCCTTTTTTTCTCACCTTTGCAAAGCTTAGAACTCAAACTGAATTTGGTAACTGATTTGCACTAAACTGTTGCTTTTGCTTCAGAAAAAACATCACAGACTGTAACATCTGACTGTTTACTGCTTGTCTCTTGATTGCTGAATGCTCGCAGCCCTTTGCTGCATTCAAAATGCACATATACATTTACTTCCCAACTACATTTTCTAAGCACACTCACACACTGATCAGTGAATCCAGGGCAACTTGAAATTTAGCATTTTTCAAATAGGAGCTTTTTCCCCCCTAAAAAGGACAATATGTGGTGTCTATGTAGGACATGACTGCTCTTGTTCCAGCTTCAGCTGACTTCACTCAGCGAGTTTAACATGCCAATGTTTTCTTAGGATGCACATGTCAGCATGAAGCCTCTCACGGTAGCAGTCTCTAGACTCCAAAATCTGATCAACTAAAAAGTAAAAAGGTTCAGCTTGCGTTGTAAATGATCATGAAAAAACAGTTAGTTGCAGATGTAACTGCAAGCATCCTTCAATTAGCGAAGACCAAAAGCAAGCTAATGTCTCCCTTAAATAAATAATAATAACAAAAAAATCACATTTTTAAGGCTGATTATGTTAAATGTCTATAACTGAAACAAACTACAAAATTCTAATTCTTTTGAGAAAGTATTAATCAGCAGATATTTTAATAATTGATGAAATTAAGATATTTGCAACTTAAAGAAGTTGGATGTTAATGAAAGAGTTATTGTGAAAACTCTTCCTGACTACTTTGTACAAAAGAAAAACATTATTCAGTTTTGAACAACTTAATAATGTTATTCAAGAACTTACTAACACTAATTTCCACTAATTTTAAATGTTTCTGATTGCTGTAATACAATTGATTAAAAAAAAGAAAAACATGCATGTTTGGAAGACAAGGAGATCATGTGGTCTAAAATGTGATTTTAAATGAAAAATATGTTTAAAGAGACTTTCTGGTTGGCTCACTTAGAGAAAGTATTGGTTAGTGGCTATAACCTAAGTTTTATTTACTTTTTTTTAAACGACACACAAATAACATGATATTAACCCCTAAAGGGACATTAAATATGGCTAAGAAGGTTAATAGTAAAAGTCAGTGGTCAAGATGTTGGCACTGGAAGTGGTTAAAGAGTTTATTAGATGTGTTTATAAAATACAGATAAAAATGAAATTAAATCGTAAAAGAATTGTGTGCTATTGTATTCAGCTATTAAGTTATTGTAATTACTGGCACCTTGTATCCCAGCAGCCAACCGTGGACATTTTGAACATGGTTCCAGCTCACTCTCACTGTGCTGTTCATCACAATGGTTGAAACTCCAGAAGGAGCATCTTCGGGCTCTGAGGATGGAAAAGTGAGAGAAACAATGACTGCACCAATATTGTTGTGTGTGATAATAACAAACAACTATTCCACACCACAGCTATGAAATTAACATTCCCAAACTAAGATAATGTTTTTATTGCACAAATCATCTCAGACCACAGACAGGCCTCCATCCATCCATCCATCCGTCCGTCCATCCATCCATCCATCCATCCATCCATCCATCCATCCATCCATCCATCCAT